>CM066043.1:38783933-38940144 GCA_033557465.1 Ichthyophis bannanicus | reverse complement strand
TAGAGAGATATTTGGTGCTCCCTATGTCCCTAATATCATGCACATGTCAATTAAAATGTCTGACAATGATTGTAGGCTTTAATGCAGGAGTGCTAAACATACAACTATGAGCCATTTCCATCCTGCCACATCTGACGTTTCCTTTGCACTGCACAGACATGCATTTGTTTTGGGACCCCTACACGGCTTTATTTCCTGCATTGGAATAGAGTGAGACACACCATCCAAATTGTGGACACCCTCTGCACTCATGCTCTGAGGTTGCCACTGCTGTATCCTCTCAGACCTAAAGCAGTTGCAGCAGTAAAACAGATAACAATTCTGGCTCGAGCCTTTGAATCTCTGCCCTCAGCCCACTTCTGTGTCTCAGCCCCTTGGAAACAAGAAGTATGAGTCAGAGGGTGGAATGCGGCAGCGGCCTGAGTGTAGAGGCTCAAAGGCTCTGCGGCTAGCACTGAAGCATCTATTTTTCTACTATTACTGATAATTTGTATAGTGCTACAAGACGTATACAAATGCTGTACAGACACATGTAAAAGACGGTCCCTGCTCATTAGCACTTACAATCTAGTCAAGACAGACACCACAACAACTAGGAACACAGATATATCTAGGAGAATGGTAAGGAAACACATAGCTGATCAGGATCCAAAGGCGGCCTCAAAGAGGTGAATTTTGAGCCTGGATTTGATAAGGCCCAGAGATGAAGCCTGATTATAGACTCAGGTAATTTGTTCCAGGCATAAGGAGCAGCAGATGGAAGGATTGAAGTCTGGAGTTGGCAGTAGAATAGAAGGGCACAGATAGAAGCGATCTGCCAGAAGAGCGGAGTTCCTGAGGAGGTGTGTAGAGAGAGATAAGAGAAGAAAGGTAGTGGGGAGCTGCAGAATGAGTGCACTTATAAGTCAGTAAGAGAAGTTTGAAATGGATAGGGAGCCAGTGAAGTGATTTGAGAAGAGAGGTTATATGAGCATATCAAGGCTGGTGGAAGATTAGCCGTGCAGCTGAGTTTTGAACAGATTGAAGGGGAGAGAGATGATTCAGAGAGGAGGAGATTGCAATAGTCTAGACAGGAGGTGACTAAAGAGTAGATAAGTGTCTCAGTAGTGTGTTCGGAAAGGAAGGGATTAATTTTGCTGATGTTATAGTGTAGCAGCGAAGTGCAGACAATGAATAAATCAGTCAATTGCAGGGTCCAAGCCAATTTATTGTGCACAAGGCCCAGACAGTCAAAGCTTCAAAAGGACTGAGCAAAGCTCTTACAGAGACATATTCATTTTATACATTTCTTTTCAGTTTGATACATGCAGACTTTCTATTGGTCCCAACGCCCCCTGTACTTGTCCAATCGGAGGTCCCTCCTGGGCCTAGCACCCAGCTCCCTCCTCTAGGATTGTTCTAACAATGGTACAGTTTCTAGGTATGGATACACTTCTCCTGCAAGGTCGTTTCTAGCTCTAGGAATGCAAGTATTGAAACATTTCTATCATCAGAACACGAGAATAATGAAAGATTTATGTATTCATGAAAACTTCTTATTAAGCAGTTTAAAGCAGTTTTCTCAAACTTTTACAGACTTTGGTTCTTTCTCTTAGATGGGGGTTGGGATCAGGCCTAGCTTACAGGCCTTTCATATTTGCAGACTACTATAGGCCATAGCCTGCCACATTCCCCCCTTTGATTATTCTCACCCGCAAGTGAGAAAGGGTGAGAATTAAGTCACATATTATACTCGTGTAAAAGCATTATTTTGGGGTATAGGGTGATATTGCCACATAGCTAATATTTTCATAGCTGCCTTCCGCTCTACAGTATTATCAATAACTGAGGTTATCATGCGTAAGCAAAGGGGTAGGAGACATGGGAGCAATAAGCACATAGCCATTATGAATAATACAATAAACACAAGGGTCTTTAGACCACCTAGCCATGAAAACGCTGAACCAAACCACCCATCAAGCTTTAGACTATGCCAGGTCTGAACAGGCACAAATGTTTGTTTTCGCATCTGAGTAGCTATATCTTCAACAACGTGTCCTTTATTGTCAATCTGCAAACAACAGTTGGTTAAATTCAATTTTCCACACACTCCACCTTCAGCTGCTAACAAATAATCTAGAGCTAAACGATTCTGATAAATAGCTGTGCGCATTTGTGTACTTTGCTTAGCCAAAAGAGTTAGTGCTTTGCTAGTTTCATTGGTTATTATTTCAACAACAGCTTGTAAGCGTATAATACGATTTATCATATATACAGGAGTACGATATCCCCATGTCCCATCTTGCTTCCAAGTAGCAGGTCCATAGTATGAAATGATTCTCTCAGGTGGCCACTCTCATCATTCCATTTGTCCCATTGGCCTATTTTCAAGGCCTCTCGTTTCTGTCGACTCCTGTACACAGGAAAACCCAGTTGTTCTCCATGGGACATAGGCAAAGGAAGAAGGAAGGTCGTATGGTTCCCAATGCACATGCTCCTCCCCAGTGGTGAGGAAGCCTAGCATATGCTCGGGTTCCACAAATCCAGTACAGTCCAGGTGGTACTTGCCAGGTGTTATAAGATGCTAAATTAGTCCAGATGCTGGCAAGATTAGGGAAACGGAGTAAAGGGTTGGAGGGCTCTGGAGCGTTGATTCCTGACCACCAGGACGTCTTCCTTGTGGTACTGTTGTAGAATTCTGATTGAGACAGACCAGCTGTCCAACCTCCATGTTAAACTGTGGTCCAGAGCGAGCAAAAACACAAGGTTACCAACAATGGGGTGGGCCAGTACCCCTCACTAGTAGTATTATGTAAATCAGTCTGATTATAAGGAATAGAATAGTTCACTTCTTGCGCCTCCCAGGGCCATTGGTCTCCCATCTTAGTTCCTCCACAAAAGGAGCAGTGTTCTGTGAGGGGAGAACAGCAGCCAGCATCAGAGGTGAGAGCGGGAGCTCCACCTCCCTCCACAGAGCCTGCCCACTCCATTGGCTTTTAAACCGCCATTCCTAACAGCGTGTTCTGTGAAGGGAGAGCAGCAGCCAGCAGCAGAGGTGAGAGCGGGAGCTCCACCTCCCTCCACAGAGCCTGCCCACTCCATTGGCTTTTAAACTGCCATTCCACCAGCATGTTCTGTGAGGGGAGAGCAGCAGCCAGCATCAGAGGTGAGAGCGGGAGCTCCACCTCCCTCCACAGAGACTGCCCACTCCATCGGCTTTTAAACCGCCATTCCACCGGCGGGCCTGCGCCTGAGGGCCTCACCAGAGAGCCCTTTGGCATGGCCTTAGGCGTTGGTCCATGGCGTTTGTCCTGAAATGAGCATTGAATATGTGGTCTGGATTGTCATTCGCTTTTATTATGATTACCTGCTGTTCCCTTTCTTTTCTTTGCCTATCCTTTTGACTGTTTCTGTCCTCTACTCTTACAAATGGCGTTCCTTTCATATTTCCACAAATGATATATTATTGTAAACCGCTCTAATGCTTCGGCCTGAGCGGTATATCAAATTCAAATAAACATAAATAAACATAGATGCTCCTTGTGGTCTTGGGCAAGCCACTTAACCCTCCATTGCCCATGTTCCTGTAAGTATTAGTGTATGCGTCTCAAATCCCCACGTGTTAAATGTATCCCCCACTTGTGTTGTGACCGCTTTGATTGAAGGATAAGGCGGTATATAAATACCATTAAATAAATATATAAAATACCATTAAATAAATAGATGCTACTGCCCCAGCGAGCTCAAGGAACAAGTTTTGGGAGGCATGAGGGATCTCAAACTCTGCCTTCATGGCCTCATAAAAAGAGTGATGGATTCGATAAGGTGCATATGCATGAGTCTTAGTATTTAGCTGTATATGTATAAAAGTTCCAGGATCTATATCTTCTCCTGCTATTCGTAACCCAAATCTATACCCCTGCTTCCACTGGCTGGGGTTAAGTATGATGAGCCGTAAATGATTACAGGCACCTTTCTTACATTTCTGAGGCTCCGGCAATGATAATTTTTCCAAAATGGCCACTCGTTTATCTCCATCTCGTCCAATAGGCACACCAGTCCAAGTAGCATAATACACGCATTCCCACTTGGGACAGTAGTAAGCATCTTTAGATGATGTGCTGTAGACGGTTGGGGAAGATTTCCCAGTACACTTTCCCCATCCGTATACTCCTTCAGGACACATATATTTATCATCATAGTAGTAGGCTTGCTCCCAATCCCACACTTGTGATAGACATTTCTGTTTATCCACATCACAAGCATCAAAACTCAGGGTAACATTCTTTGTGGGATCAGGGAGCTGTCGTGTGGCATTTATGAGGGCTCCATCCTAATCATTCCATCGTATCTCCAGTACATAATAAGAGGGATTCTGCCGGGGTTATAGCAAGTCTTACTTTTCCCCTTCGTACAGATATTTAACTCTGTACCATTATACACACACCGGCTAACTATACCAGTGCAAGTATAGTAGGAATGATAAAGTGAAGTCTGAGTGACCTTTAGTCCAGTTCGGGTGGTAGTTATACAAGCTGCACAAGGGGGTAAGGCAATAGTCTTCCAGGAATCCAGGTTATTACCCCCATAAAATAGTAGTAGAGGAACATCATGATTACAGTCTTTAGGTCAACTGAAATATTGGGTACGATGAACTTGTAGGGTCTTTTTCTTCTTCTTCTTCTTCTCTGCTTCGACTGCTACCCTTGTGCAACAGGGGTAGAATGATAGAATCTAGAGACTCTTACAACGCTGGTTGTCTTCGCAATGTAAGTCGCAATGGAGTCTGTCAGACGGCTGCCTGGGTGAGAATCTTCACAGTCTTGTCAAGTGCATATCTATATGATTTGCAAGGTATTGTGGGCAATGTAGTTCATTCACACCAGACACAGCTGCTGACAATAATTTAGTTGTGCTCTTGGGTAAAGCCAATAAGATATTTATTTATGGGGTTATTTCTCCCAACACAGATATGCTTGGTAGCACATAAATTAGGTTACTTGCTTTCAGTGTTAACTTGGAAAAACAAAGTCAAAATCAGGAAAACAACAAATGAAAAGCCACAAAGCAAGAAACAAACTGTTCTTTTCAGGTTAACTTCTGATTACTTCCCACATAGATACAGAAGTGATTCTCTCCTAGCTCACAAGCAATTAGGTAAGGCTTAATTGCTAGCAGTTATCCAGCTGAAACCCCTTAGCTGGCTTTCTCCACTGTGTGGGTCAAATCCTGCTTCAGGAGCTTTTCTGAGTAGATTAAAGAACAAATTTGTATTTCTTTGTGATGGTTGCTGTACTTTATAACAGAAAGTTACCAACGGAGTTTAGATAGAGAGCAGTCCATATAAACAGGATCCTCATCTGCTATTATTCCCCCTTGTTCAACAAGCATGGGTTCAATATCATGGATTGGCACAGATGAATCTCTCAATGGAGCATTTTCAGGAGAATACTTGTTTCCCTGCTGTCTTTCAAGGTTATAGCTAGGGCATAGATCAGTGTTCATACCTGAGCTTCCATTGCTGCTAGAGTTCCTCTCTATATAGCCTGGCCAGTATGTAGTCCAGTTCTTATGTCCAGCCTTCCAATCCAGATCCCTGGACACTGGATCTCTCTTCACATACCTTCTGGCACAGGTCTTAGGGTCCCTTCCACGTGCAGCCGTCTCCCTCACAGGTAGCCTCTGGTGATTCCTAGCTCTGCAGCACCATTCCTCTGGCTTTCCCCAGTCCAATGGTGTATGCTGGCCCTTGGAATACCTCCCAGTATACGTACTGCTTTGGACTCTTCTAGACCTCTCAAAGGCTTTTCTCCTCTTTCTTCCAGAGGGTCTCTTTCCCTCTCTGTCCGTCCGGTTTGGCTTCTGCTTCTGATAATCCTTCAGATGAAACTGATGATCCTTCTCTGTATATCCAAGGTGATCATGAAGATGGTCATCTGTAGAATAAACTCTACTCTTTTTCTGCTTAGATGAGTGCTCCTCCCTAACACAGCGCAGCTGTGCTGAATCAGGCCCTGCCCTTTGAGATGAGTGCTTAGGGATTACCTCTGTGGCTTCTGGTTCCCACAACGGTTGCCCAAATATCACCAATCAAAGAATTACTTAGACAGCAGTTGCTTTATCTACAAAGACTTTTATTCCAGCATCATGCAGAACAGCAAGGTCTGTCTATAGAAATGGCAGACAGTACTTTCTCTCTCTCTCTCTCTCTGTGAAGGGGGAGAAAATACTGCCCACCAATCCCCCAAAATGGCTGCCTTATATACATTTCTCCTTGTCTCAAATGTCTGCTTCAAATTAGCCTCAGTGAATCCATCATAACTACGTAGGTGTCAGCAGAACCTCAGGCGTCCTGCAACACCTTTCCCCAGGGGAGAATCTCATTACTTTTATACATCTGGATCTGCTTCATCTATGCATGGCCTGTGACCTCTATACATCTGGATCTGATTTTAGGTCTGCTCGTCTATGCCTGGCATGTGACCTCTGACCCTTCCTGTGTTTTTCTCCTTGGCACTAATTGAAACCGTGCAGAGCTAAAGAGAGTGCGTTTGTGCTCATTAGTTTGAATTCTTTGCTTGACCTGTATTTTGTGCTGATATTACTAGGCCCAATATTCTGCATACTTCTATCCAGAATATGGTTACCCAGAATCCTCTATAGCAGGCCGCATCTATTATCTTATGGCAAGCATATACTCTCATATAGATATGTCTTCTTGTCTTCTGTGCCATCCATCCTCCTGTGTAGTTTCACCAGGCAAGGGTTCAGTCATATAAAGCCAATATATAAGCAGACTTAACTCAAACTTCCCAACATTCTCCACTTTTTCTGTTCCTTTTTCTTTTTTATGTGGAGGGGCAAAAGTAATCCCACTAAGGGGCATTGATAACAATAACCATTTGAGACAAAGAGGGATTATGAAGGGGCAGCTTTTGGTACTGTACTTTGCAATATCATTCTTTTACAGCATCCTAATAAAATAGGAAAAATACAGCAGGCAAGAATACCAAACACAGCAATACTTAAACGAGTTATAAAGAAAGCTGTTGGGCCTCCTCTGAGTCCGGAATACCAGCAGGCAACATTCTAAGAGAATGGAAGACATACAGCATGCAATAATACTGAACACATCAAATATTCAACAAAGTGATGAAGAAAGCTTTGAAAATGTTACAGTACAACTTGAGCTGGTGTGGGTATTGCAATTGCTGTAGCCCAAATGGCTTGTAGATTTTCCCAAAAGTCCCAATTAGTCTTAATAGTCTTTATTTTCAGATAATTTGGGCCTGCTTCCCAGCAGTTTTTCAGGACTGCGTCGTGCACTTCACCTGTCTCTGAAGTTTAAGTGTGGTTTAGTTCAGAGGTCTTGGGGTGGACTGTTCCATTTGGATTATGGCCAATACCCTCTGTTGGAATCTCTGGATTTCAATTGGTGACATGGCTCCAGGTCCCATTCAAAAGAGCAGCATCCAATATTAAATGAAAAGACTAAATATTCTAGATTAGATTTTACAATGAGACAATGCAATGTGACAAACATAATTTCATCCACATTTACTTAAGATCATAACTATCTCATATGGTATCAACTGTGTCTCTCAGTTTGATAAACTTCTTATCTCTCCATCACTGAAGATTCATTTGCTGGCAGGAAATACTCCACCATACTCTTAACTGATCTTTACATATTAATAGATTAGACAAGTTGCACACACATATTCTGCAAGTTTGGCAAGTTTCAGAATTACTCCAATTTTTATTTGTGAAAATTTGTCATCAAATCATCCCTCTTTTTTTTTTTACCCCTGCATGTCTGGCCAGTACATACAAAGGCAAAATGAGGCAAAAAGCATCTGGAAGTACCACAGGGCCAGGGTGGAGGGCCAAAGCATATCAGAGTGACAAAATGCACCATAGACTGTCTCCAGGTGTCTATTCCAAATTGTTGAGTAGGTGTTGGGGCTTAATAGACTTCCTGAATTAAAGATTCTGGAGACAGACATAGTTGAAGAAAAATTGTTTACATGTTCAGTAGACAGATATGTCACTTTAAAGAACCTTCATCAGTGTATAAGTCCACTTAGAGTACCACCTCGCTTAATTGGCATGCTTACAGAACATCAAACAAGGTTAAAAAAAACTTAGTATTGTGGTAAACAAATGGTATATAGAAAATATAAATTTGAATTGTTCTTCATAAGTCTCTCAGCATGAGTAACCAGTGTCCCTTTTTCTCTCCAACTTAATTGGTACGGTTCACAAATGGACATATGTGCTCATTCACAATAGAACATTGTCTTAAACAATCTAATTAAATTTCCCTACAGTATAAAAATATTTTTGTAACATTTTTATAACGGTGGTCCCATTAGAACAAAGTATGGTTTTTTAACAAGACAGCCAAATGTCTCTCATATCACGTATGACTAGAATCGGAATCTGAGGATGTAATATTGTAAAAACCCGCTCTATGCATTTGGGTCTGAGCGGGTCTATCAAATTCAATAAACATAAACATAAACATATACTGTTCTCAGTGAACCGTGCCTGCACAAAGGCAAAATAAGTATCCTGAGTCTTTCATTACAATAATACTTTTGCAGGTCAAGGGAGACTTCAAAGCAGTGCTTGGGCTAGCTTCACCTTACCGACATGCTATATTAAGAAATGCAAATGGACAACCAGAAATAGACCAGACATGTTAAAAAAAAAAACAAACCTCTGTGCTGTAGGAGACCTTTGGGCATGTTTACTAAAAAGACGCTAATTTGCGCGCCGCCAAATAGCGCACTAAAAGCGTTAAGTAAGACGCGCTTAAAAGCCCCACCAACGTGGGATTGATGAGCCCCGCACAATTGCGCGGCACAGTAAAAGGGTTGCGTACAAGTACGGGCCCGCAAAATGTACGATAGAGGCGTGCAAAGGCTAACGGAGGGGGAAGGAAGGCCCCGGAGGGAGGAGAGAAGGGGTTAATGGGCGGGGAAGGGGAGGGGAGAGGAGCCCCGCACATTATCGGTGCTGCATTTCCAAACCAAAAAAAAATTAGCGAGAGTGAAATCACTCGCGGTAGAATGCATTTAAAGAGAAGAGAAGAGAAACAATTTCCGTCAGCAATGTACAGAAAAACCGGAGAAAGAAACTGCAAACAGTGAGCAGTGTGATACATGTGCACAGCCCAAAAGTGGAAATAAAAATAGAAAAGGACCACAACAAAACTGTTTAAAAAGAGTATAATTCAGCTGCGGGAACAAGTTATAGTAATGGGCAAAAACAACAAAAACACACCCAGGAAAGCTCCAGCAACAAGAAATGTTTTTGGAAAGGTGTGACGGGAGCGGAAGACTCTTCCAAAAACATTACCTGTTTGTTGGAGCTTTTCCTGGGAGTAGGTCTTCGATGGATGCCCATTAATATCACTGTTGCCCAGCGTGGTGATATTGTGTCCCCCATTTGCCGTGGTCATGGCAGGGGTGTATGTGCACGTTTGTCACCAGACAGAGTGCATGTGCCCACAAGTAAAAATGCGTTTAGAGCAGGGTTGTGGGACTCCATATGCCAGGTATAGTAGACCCAGGGGACTCGGCATTGTCTCTGTGGCCATAACTGTGGTGCAGCGGACAGAGGCCAGTAACTCTAGTACCAGAGGGTCAGAGGTTCAAATCCCAGCTGGGGCACATGCCAGACCAGCCCCTATATTTTACACGCCCACTAAACAAAGCTAGCGCAGACACCCCTGTATTGCAGGGACACATAAGCATGGGGAAAAAACAACCCATATTTTAACACAACACTGCAAAAACACAACAACGATGGGCATTACCTACTTCCAAATCCCCCATATGAAGTCCCGTACTGCCACTTTGCTATCTGGTCATGTGCTGTTTCTGAGAGAAGCTAATGCCAGCATGTTGGCGGACGAAGTACATGTGGTGCAGGGGGAAGTGGAGGCTCGCCACCAGACGACAGAGGCCTAGCCATTTGCAAGGCTGGCACCGTCCACTGCAAACAGACAGGCCCTCCTGCCGTATACACAGTCATGGACGTTCCAGGGAAACCAGCCAATCTGTGGCTACACTGTGGGGCAGTGCACACAGACAGTGCATGGCCGAACAGAAGGTCACAGGTTCAAAGACCAGCTGGGGCTTACGGCCAAGCCTAGCCACATATTTTTCCCACACCTACACAGTGATAGTAAGGGACACACCTTTCGGGTCGAGGACATAGACAATGGTAATACGTGGCTATCTGTTACCACCAATGAGCACAGACACCATGAACAGGGGCAGTACCTAGAGCAGTAACTCTCACAATAATGCATTGCTGGTGTGCCACACACCAGTCAGGGTCCATGCTGAAACTCATACAAATGCCTGTGCTGTATATATATGCACCACCCCCATGGCATGTAGATGTAGCCTCATGAATATTCATGAGGGACAGCAGGGACTAAACACGAACAGTGTGATGCAGACACCGGACTGGGGTTGGGAATCTTCTGGCCGTTTTAACGTGAAAGCAGCACGCCAACAGGGGCAGACACACCCACACCCACACCCACAGGCCCCATTGGCCAATGTCTCCTGGAGAGGCAGAACAGGGGACCCTGCGTGCTGTCTCCCAATACTAGCACAATGCATACATTAGCAATGTAACCCTACACCTGAGGGTTACGGTACACAGGCATTAGGACGGTTGCTTAGGATTACTGGCAGATAGATTTCCATACGTTACGGCACCTACTGCTAGGTGACACCATCAGAACAATCTGTTAGGTGTTTGCGGGGCGTGCTCCAGGACTTGCCTCTGACGGTGTTTACAACCCTGGGGAGTGACCCCCAGCAGTACTGCGTACCATATCCATGCCTTGCCGTGCCTAGGACAGGTTTGGTGGCCAAGGCTAATTACCTCCTCAATAGCACCATGCTGGCATAGGTGTGGAAGTGTGTGTCTGTCTATACAGTGGGTGCTGGCTGCAAGCCCCTTCCACAGCCCACACTGCCAGCACTGTTGCCAGTATTGGCCTGCTAATGTGCATAATGAGTAGCAAGGGACCATGGGTATATCTCAGACAGGGTGGGCTGACCAGGATGCATCTGCACAGGGCATAGGGCACTGGCAGGGACATGGTAGTGCCCGGCCACCACCTACACAGACAGGGGGACCTCTGTATGTGCTGCTGGGGGATCACTCTCACCCTGAGTGTGCAGTGATGGCAGCATGGCTAGGCACACCCATAGTGCTGTATTGTGTTTCTCTCGTGTGATATATGTGGGTTTCCTGTTGGGGCCTTTTCACTGACTTATCTGCTTGTGTGTGCTGCCACCCCAGTTGTGGGTGCATGCATTTCCATCAGGACCAACCAGCAGACTGAGTACAGATGGTATGTGTCTTGATGGAGTGCCTTGCAGGGTGCAGTGGCTGATGGCTTGCTGCAGGAGAATATCAGATAGTGGTGGGGTGCATCTATGAATATCCAGGCCTAATCTCTGTCTGATATTGTGTTATGGATGTGTGTGGAGCTGCTTGGACTGCCCTGTTGGGGGGGGGGGGTGTCTACTTCCCCAGCAGGACTGGGGTTGATGGTCGGCTCTACTGCCATGGGGGGGGGGGGGGGGAAAGAAGATAGTATGGGGATCTGTTGGTGGGAGACCCTGTTTTATCCACCTGGGGGGTCTGGGGGGGGTGTTCCACTAACTGTGGTAGACAGCGATCTCCAAGATGTTTATGCAGCACCTACCTATTTCACAGGTTATTGCTGCTTTGGAGCTCTGGCATGGCCACATTCAGCCATGCAAGGTGTTGTGCACCTGGTCCTGGGCGCATCATCACACACTCAGGGTGGGCATAGTAACCGCACAATGTGATGGTGTTTAGCTACTCTTTGCCGTTTGTCCACCCACTCAGGACACCCTACCAGGCCGAGGTGCTGTGTGGGTGCACAAGGACACCTCCCCCTACCAGGCCGGGTAGCTTTAGGGGTGCAGTTCCCATCTTGTGTGCATCTGTGGACAGCTGATTTGCATGTGCAGTGCATCATGGGTACGGGTAGCCTAACCCTATCCTGTTTACACAAGCAGACTGTCTGTGATGTGACGTGCAGGCTATCTGAAGCCAGGCAGGAGCTTGCTTACAGCTATAGAGGTGTAGCCCAATGGTTACGCCACTGCCTGTGCAGCCAGAGGTCATGGGTTCATACCCACAGTGGGGTTCTGTGATAGGGTTTTCCAAAGCATTTTTTACATTTACTGTACATATGTTGCTGCCTGCAATAACACCCTCAGCGTACTGTACCCATAAGGTGCCTCTGAGGGTGCTTTATTGGGCGCCCTATAGGGCACTTTATGGTTGGCATCCATATAGGGTGCACTATACATTATCCTGTGTCGCAACATACATGCTGCCCTATAGGGGACATTCTAGGGTGCCTTGGCGGACGGTGCACTGTAACATGTGCCTTATGGTCCGCCTTATGTTAACATGCTGTGAGAGTGCGTTTGCTAGTAGTTATCACAAAATAGAATTAAAAAGCCTCCTAAAGCACTCCACAACATAAAATATACTGCCTCAGCTAGCCTTTTTCAATGGGCATTGTGAGGGATTGAACCGCTGGTCCCTGCACCATTGGTCAGTGTCTTAACCATTGTGCTGTGGCTGTGTTCCTTTGCTTTAGCATCAGCACGCCGCCTTGTGGCCATCAGCGCGCCATCCTGCTGCCCACAATGAACAGTGCGCCGCCTTATGCCGCCCCACAATGAACAGTGCGCCGCCTTATGCCGCCCCAATATGAACAGTGCGCCGCCTTATGCCGCCCCACAATGAACAGTGCGCCGCCTTATGCCGCCCCAATATGAACAGTGCGCTGCCTTATGCCGCCCCAATATGAACAGTGCGCCGCCTTATGCCGCCCCAAAATTATTTTGCCTCCTGACACACATTTCCACATTCAAGGTGGTGCCTCAGCCAGCCTTTTTGGGCTGCACACACTGGGGGATTGAACCCGTGGCCCCTGCACCATTGGTTATTGTCTTCACCGTTGTGCTACGGCTCTATTCCTATATGTGCACAGCTGCGCCCCACTTAGCCTTCCCACGCGCTAATGTGGGCCCCGCACATTAACGCGACGCGCACACATACGGTCTTTTTTTTTCCTTTTTCGGCCTGAACCGCCCACTCCTTATATGGCACAGGCACACTACCGCGGCCCCGCATGTTAGGAATGTTTAGTAAACATGCCCCTTTGTCTAATCAATTCAACTTAATGTTATTGTTTTATGTGTAAATAACTTTACAAATATTCTCATATTTGTCTGGGAACTAAGCTCCATTTTTCACCAAATTTGTTTTGCAAGTGTGTAAACTAAAGTAAATTTGTATGTCATAGTGCTACAATATAGTGTATTCCTAAAATTGAAACAAAAAAAAATCTTTCAAAACAAATTACACAGTGTTTTTCTCTGGACCCCAACATATAAAATTCAAATACAGAAAAACAGATGAATTTATCCTAAAATTCAGCAACTCCCATGTTACTGTCCTTAATCATTAGTCATTAGCACTGAGCTTAAGAATACAAACACTCCTTTTCACATTTAAATTGAATGAGACTGGTGTCAAACGGAACTGCAAACTAAACAGTAGATCTCTCTTTCTGTCCTTTAAACCAAATTTAAAATAACACTTAGTTACAGCTCTTTTGGGTTTCTGTAATTTATGAACACTAAGCATGCCCTCGAAGGAAGACTTGCAACAATAATATAGACATTCTGTTTTAACTTTTAATTTTGCTCGACGATAACCCAACATATAACTTCACATTCACGTCGGGGCATTCAAATCATTTCTAAGTAAGCATTGTCCTGTCAGGGCCGTCAACCCCCCACTCTGAAGGGCAAAGGACCACAAACATATGCTCCAATTTCCATGCCTTGAGTATTTTTTGAATCTAACATCTAGGAGCACTTGAACAGCTGACCCAGCCCATCTGTGAGCAGCCCTTTGGGGAATTCTGCAGCAGTATTCTTTTCAGCTTGATACACTCAGGACCTTTTTTAAAAAAACAAGTAAAACGGATTTTCTTCATAATCTTATATAAGGATTTTCTCCAACAATGTAAGACTAATAAACTGACAACTAACAAAAAAACGAAAACAAAGAAAAATCTAAACCCCCCACAAAAAAAACCCCCCCCCCCCACCAAAAAAACACTAAACTAACCCCCACCCCCCACAAAAAAAAAAACTAAAAAACTAAAAAAAAAAAAAAAAAAAACCCGCCGAGTAAAACCTGTAAAAACACTGCCCACCCGCACCAAAACCCCACACCCCCCGAACCCCCCTCTAAACATCCACATCTTGCATCACAAGGTTACATATTTTTTTAAAAACGGAATTTTCTTTTAGAGCTATCTTCCTTGGTTGGCAAAATCCAGCTGTAATCTTGTATTACCTGTTATCAGCTTGATCTTAAATTTGTAAAGTCAAGAAGAACAGAACCAAACTGATCTGGTATCACTGAGTCACAACTAATCAAACAAATTTTCGTAGCATCACAAACCATTTTTTTTATTAATCTCAGGTTAATTAATGATCTTCCACATTTTTTGAGAGAACAAACTCAAAATAAGCTTCTCAAAAAAGTAACACATTCATAGAAATTCCTTCCGCATGGTGTACAACTCCCCCTATGACCCTAGCACCACCCAGGCAGAGCTATTTAAAATCTCCTGACCCAACAGAAAACAGCAGACAAATGTTTTTTTTTTTTTTTATTCAGGATATACTCAGATCCCAAATTTACAAAAACAAAAATAAAACTTAGACTTATTTACCTGCACATCAAGATGCACATGGGAACAAGAAACAGTTTGAAATTTTCAGGCTGGACTTGTAACTATAAACTATTTTTCTTTGTTTTTTCTAACAGTGCATTATCACTTCACACAATAGCTGGCAGTTCAGAATCAAACACTCCACAATGTCAATTATCTGTGCGGTCGGCTTCTAATAGCGCACTTCAGTGTAAACAATACATTCAGATCCCAAGCCACTAACGCAGAAAATCCATTCCATGTTTACAATACATTTCAGACAGACAGGCGGGGAAAAACTCGCTGTCTCAGCACATCAATTACTACAACAGACGCCTAGACGATTTTTTCGTGGTTTTCAAATATTCTAAAGAAGACAGGAAAGGACTTTGAAAAATAAAGGCAAACACCGCTTGTCCCTTGCGTTCCAGGGACTCTCCGGTTCAACGTTTTTACCCCTTCCAGAGACTGTGGCATCTTACAAACACATCGAATATTGTGGGAGAAATAAAAGCAAACAGATAACGCTCTCCAGCAATTCCACACTTATTTCAACGTAAGCAATAATTCTAATCGGTTCAGTTCCAGGGACCATAAAATCTACTGAAGTAGCCAGTCATTAAAGGACAGTGTTTACTAAAGTACCAAACGAACTAAAAACAAAACACCAGGACAGAGTTAAATGCATTATACCTAACAAGCCTATCTGATCAGAATACTGAAACTGAACGAGACCCCATCCCCCTGTGGTTATTTTAATTCAGGCTGCAGTCAGCTCCGTCATTTCACTTTGATCTAGAACTTGTAAAGTAATTCCATTTCAAAAAGAAACTGAGAAAGCTATTCTTCAATAGATTTTAATTGTCACCCTCTCTGGTCTGTGAGCAGGCCCAGATAAGGAGATCATCCCCGTTTTTCTTCTATAAATATTCTCCTTAGCTGTCCCTCTTTTCTAAAGATCTGTAAACCTGGTGTTTTCACTGTTTGGGGACAGGGGCCCTTATTTGCGCCTTTTAACCATAGTCAATTGAACCTCCTTATATACATGATGCGCGCTTAATTGCGCTTTTTAAGTTGGCAATCCAAACCTCGTAGTTAGACAGAGTCGCGAAATTAATCCAGGACTCATACAAACATACAGCTCCTGCGCTTCATCTTAACCCAGCCCTAATCCCACTCGCGGGGGTATGGAAGATTGGAGAAAGACACAGCACTATCTGCTTCATATTCAAGGCTAATGTACAGTCTCAAGCGTACGCCAATCACTCCTGGAGAAAAAAAAGACCTAATGTCTGGGCGAAACTTTCTTTCCCTAATCATTCCCTAATGTTACAACTAAATACAGAGATCACTCTAACAGTTTTCTTACATAACAAAATGATTAATTACATACGTACCCACCACTACCGAACCCCGGCAATTCTTCTGTCCTTTCATACAGACAGGGAAAACTGCACACTCACCAAGTAGATCCATCCTAGGGTATCAAAAGTCTCATCTCTACATCACTCAGAGCGGTATTCCCCTCTTCTGTACCAGCAGAAGGTCTCCCGTTTCTCCTAATGAAAAGTTATTCTCATCCCCTGTTTTTTTTTTTTAGTGAAAAACAGGAGGTAGTCCCTCTGACAAATAGAAACTGCAGTCAGAGTAGATCCTTGGGCAATTTAGAAAATTTAGAGGGGCTTCGTCACCAATAATTGTGGGGCCCCCTTTCTGGTTTCCCTACAAACGGTTGCCCCAAAGATCACCAAGCAATATTACTTAGACAGATGTTGCTTTAATCTACAAAGACTTTTATTCCAGCATCATGCAGAACAGCACGTGTCTGTCTATAGAAATGGCAGACAGTACGTTCTCTCTCTCTCTCTCTGTGAAGGGGGAGAAAATACTGCCCACTCATCCCCCAAAATGGCTGCCTTATATAACATTTCTCCTTGTCTCAAATGTCTGCTTCAAATTAGCCTCCAGTGAATCCCATCATAACTACGTAGGTGTCAGCAGAACCCCATCAGGCGTCCTGCAACAACCTTTCCCCCGGGGAGAATCTCATTACTTTTATACATCTGGGATCTGGCTTCATCTATGCATGTCCTGTGACCTCTATACATCTGGATCTGATTTTACGTCTGCTCATCTATTCCTTGCATGTGACCTCTGACCCTTCCTGTGTTTTTCCTCCTTGGCACTAATTGAAACCGTGCAGAGCTAAAGAGAGTGCGTTTGTGCTCATTAGTTTGAATTCCTTGCTTGGACCTGTATTTTGTGCTGATATTACTAGGGCCCAATATTCTGCATACTTTCTTATCCAGAATATGGTTACTCAGAAATCCTCTATAGCAGTGGGGAATGAGTAAAGCCACATCTATTATCTTAGAGCAAGCATATACTCTCCTATAGATATTGTCTTCTTGTCGCTGTGCCATCCATCCTCCTGTGTAGTTTCACCATCAAGGGTTTCAGGCATATAAAGCCAATAAAACCTATAAGCATACCTAACTCAACATTTTCCCAACACCTCATATCCTGCTCCTGATTGAACACACGTTTCCTCCCCACTTCAGCCACTCCGCTAATGGCTGTTGGAAACCTGGGGCATTCTGGGACTGGTAGTCTTTTATTGGCAAAATTCTGTTTCCTTATTTCTAACCAGAACTGACAGGTTGCTTGTTTAGAGTCACTTCACCTTTTCTATCTCTCCTTCACTGAACTATGCTAAGCCTTCCTTATCACAAGTCTCAGGGTCATTTACTGAAGTCAATTGACCATGTTCATGAGCAGCTGCCGGGCTTCACTCGACTGTGATGGATTCGTGGTTTCGAGTTCTGCAACTTATACTGCACTTGTGGTTGACACAAAATGACCAAGGTCCCTTCCAATGCGGCCCCAGCGGGGTCTTCTCTCCACTCCTTGATCCACACTGACACTCCTGGCTTGAAGTGCTGCAGAGTGTCTTGTTATGTTAATGGGCAATCGATCTTGCACCCAGGTATCAAGACCTCTGCAAAACAGAACCTAAAGCCAATAGTTCTTGTCTAGTTTAATGCAGATCCACTTTGTCGCATATCTCCTTTTATCCCCTGTACACTGGGTGGAGGTCGCCCCTACACAATCTCACAAGGGGAAACTCCCTAAAGACTTGTTTGGAGCAGAACGTATCCTAAGAATGGCTATAGGGAGAACCTGGAGCCACTTTTAGGTGTGTTTTCTTGACAAATCTTGGGTCAACTGAAATTTCAGGGTTCTCTTCCTTTTATTTTATTTTTTATTTTAGCTGTATTTATATCCCGCTTTTCACCGGGTCAAAGCGGTCAATTGGGAGATACATTTAACACGAGGGGATATGACACACATACGCTAATACTTACAGGGAACATGGACAATGGAGGGTTAAGTGGCTTGCCCAAGACCACAAGGAGTGCCTATAGGACTAGAAATCCCAGTCCCTCCGGCCTGAGATTGCTGTCTCCAGGTGGGACTTGAACCCACGGCCCTCCGGCCTGAAGTACCTTGTCCTAACCACTAGGCCACTCCTCCCTGCACACTGCCTACAGACCCCATACGTTCTACTTTCCCTGAACTCTGGGGTCTGTAGGCAGTGTGCAGCTTCCATTGTATCTGTAGAGCTCGAGCTAACTGTTGAGTCACTTGGGACACGAAGGAGGGCCCATTGTCTGATCCTATAGTCAGTGGTATTCCAAATCGAGGAATAATCTCATGGAGCAGCACTCTAGTGACTTCTCGAGCTTTCTCAGTTCAAGTGGGACAGGCTTCTACCCACCCAGAAAATGTGCAAACTAGAACTAACAGGTAGTGATATCCGTTTGCTCGTGGCATTTCAGTAAAATCCACCTGAATATCACTCATAGGGGCCACCCCTACTGACTGAATTCTTGGGGGGCGGAGTGGAACCTTGCTTAGCATTATTCTTGGCACACGTCAAAAATTGCTGTGCCACTGAAGCGGACAGGGGTCCTAGTGAGATACAAAATGGGGTCTTAGGGCTCTTTCCATGGCCGTTTTCCCATAATGTGTGGCCTGATGAAAAGCATGAACAAAGGCTGGTCCTAATGCTTCAGGAATGACTGTGGGACCTGGAGGTGAGCTACCCTCTGGAGGTAGCTCACCTCCAGAGGGTAGCTCTATCCAACCTTTTTCTGTTAGGACCCCTCCCTCCTTTTCACAGAAATAATCTAACTCTCTTGTAGTGTATCGGGGAGCCCATGAGCTAAGGGGCACAGGGAACAAGGCTGCCTGCACTGAAGTATCTTGGGTCACAACTCGTCCAGTTGTGGCTGCTTTTCGGGCTGTGGCATCAGCAAACCTGTTCCCTCGGGTAACTTCTCCTACTCCTGCCTGATGACCTCGACAGTGCATGACTGCAACTTGTTTAGGGGCCCACACCGCATCTAATAATATCAATATCTCGGGCCCATACCTAATGGACTTGCCTCCTGAGGTGATCAACCCCCGTTCTTTATACAGGGCCCCATGTGCGTGCAAAGTTGTAAAGGCATACTTGGAATCTGTGTACACATTTAAGCGGAGTCCTTCTCCTAATGTCAGTGCTCTAGTGAGAGCTATCAGTTCAGCCTTCTGTGCTGAAGTTCCTGGGGCCAGAGCTGAGGACTCAACTACCAGATCAAGGGTCACCACTGCATATCCGGCACAACGATGTCCATTAATGACGAGACTGCTTCCATCTACAAAGAAAGTCCGTTCAGGGTCCTCCAGAGGGACATCAGTCAAATCCGGGCAACTTGAAAATACAGTGTCCATAGTTTCTAAACAAGTCATGATCAGGGGGCCCAGGACCAATTGGGAACAACGTAGTAGGATTCAGGGCTTGACTAACCTTTAACTGTATTTGGGGGTTTTCGCACAGCATACTCTGATATTTCAACATTCGTGAATTCGTTAGCCAGAAACTTCCTTTGTGTTCCATGAGGGTCAGGACAGAATGTGGCACAGTAACTTGAAGATTCTGTCCCAGAGTGAGCTTGTCTGCTTCGCTCACTAAAAGGGCTGTTGCTGCAACAGCTCTCAAACAAGGGGGCCAACCTCTTGCTACCACATCCAACTGTTTTGACAAGTAGGCCACTGGCCGTTGCCAGATCCAAGAGATTGAGTCAATACCCCTAGAGCATTTCCTTGTGACTCATGGACATAGAGATGGAAAGGTTTCTGGACATCTGGTAGACCCAGAGCTGGTGATGACATCAGAGCGGTTTTTTAGAGACTGGAATGCTGCATCCTGTTCAGGTCCCCACTCCAGTGGAGACTTTTCCATTCCTTTGGTAGCTTGATACAATGGTTTTGCTAGCAGCGCAAAATTGGGGATCCATATGCGACAGTATCCTGCGGCCCCCAGGAAGGCTCTTACTTGCCTCCTGGTGGTTGGAGTGGGAATACTGCATACAGCTTCCTTGCGTTCAGGTCCCAAGCGTCGAATTCCCCTGGACAACTGGAACCCTAGATATTTAACTTTAGTTTGACATAGTTGCGCCTTGGCTCTTGAGACTTTGTATCCAGCCTCATTCAGAAGGTACAGGAGTTCACTGGTGGCTTGTAGACATTCACTTTCTGAATTGGTGGCTATGAGCAGGTCATCCACATACTGAAGGAGAACCCTTTGTCCTGGGTTCACTGAGTAACTTGAAAGATCTTGATTCAGGGCAGCACTGAAGAGAGTAGGTGAATTCTTGAATCCTTGAGGTAATCGAGTCCAGGTGAGTTGGCCCCGCCTTCCTGTTGTGGGGTCTTGCCATTCAAAAGCGAACAAAGTTGACTGGTGGGGGCTAGGCGTACACAGAAAAAGGCATCTTTCAGGTCCAGGACGGTGAAATGAGTAGCCTCAGGGGGATCAGTCCCAACAGAGCATCAGGATTTGCTACTACGGGGTGTATAGTTTCAACTGCATCATTTACCCGCCTCAGATCTTGTACTGGGCGGTAATCCCCTGTCCCAGGTTTCTTAACTGGGAGAAGAGGGGTGTTCCAAGGTGACTGGCATTCCTTGAGAAGTCCATACTTCAACAGTTTCATCAGATGGCAGTGGATTCCTTCAATGGCTGGTCGGGGAAGAGGATACTGCTTCACATGCACTGGTTCCGCTCCTGGCTTGAGGGTGACAATGACAGGGGCTATGTTCTTCGCTAGGCCAGGTGGATTATCTTCTGCCCATACTTCAGGCGGGGCTATAAGGTTGGTGGGTATACAGGAACTGGTTGACTTAATTGGAGGTGTACTATAGAACCGCCACTCTTCTTCTCGGGGAACAGTTAGCACCATCAATCCAGCAGGCTTTGGGTTCACAGTCATTTGCATTTCTCCCCTTCAGCAAAGGATATTTGTGCCTGAAGCTTTGCAAGCATATCTCGGCCCAGAAGTGGAATAGGGCACTCAGGCATATACAAGAACTGGTGCGTTATCTTCTGTCCCCCTAGTTCACACATACGGTTCTGCAGGAATGGCTTGGTGGCCCTGTTCCCAGTGGCCCCAACAATGGTGACAGATCGAGAGGAAAGAGGAGCCACTGGCTTTGCCACCACGGAATGTTCTGCTCCTGTATCTACCATAAAGTCCATATATTGGTCCCCTACTTTCAAACTGACCATAGGCTCCTGGGGACCCAGGGTGAACTTGGAGCCCGGTCTGGCCTAGTCTTCATCCATTTCATCCATGTCATAGCCCGTTGCTACTGCCACTCCCTCAATGGCTTCTTCTCTCTCGCTGGAACTGTGCTCGGTTCATTCCTCCACGATTTTGAAATCGGCCTCCTGTTCTCCAGGGCTCCCTCCTCCCCTCCTGGGGGTGGAGTCAAGATGCGGGCATTCATTTCTCTAATGTCCTTCTTCTCTGCAATGGGCGCACTGATTTGCACCCAATGGAGGCCTGCTACTTCCGCGGCCTCTTCCACGTTCTCTGGTCCTTTGGTTAGGAAAACCTCCTCCACGTCGTTCAACTAAAGCGGCAGCAAGAAGATCTGCTTTCTTCTTCATCTTTCGTTCACTTTCTCTGTCACGTTCATTTTCACGATTCACAAATACTTTCTGAGCGACTTCCATTAACTGTGCTGTATTCATACCCGCAAATCCATCCAGTTTCTGCAATTTTCGTTTTATGTCTCTCTGGGACTGACTGACAAAGGCTGCATTTACCATGCGCAAATTCTCCTGAGCGGCGGGATCGTATGGGGTATATAGTCTATAGGCTTCAGACAACCGCTCATAAATATGGCCGCTGGGCTTACTCATCTGGTACACTGGATAACTTCAGATACCGTCCGGATATTCATGTGCCCCTTGGCCTTCCCTTCCTCAGGTCCCTCTGCAGGACAATGGCTTTGGCGAAATAGCGTTGTTAGGGCCGCTGACCCCCTGGAATGTTATTCGGGTCCCAGCTAGGATCTTCATTGCGGGAAAGCTGCGGAGTGGTGCTTGTGGGAGATTTCAGATCCCCCCCTTTCTATGGGATTCTCTTCTAACAAGTGGCGGTGCTGCTTGCACAATCCACGCTTGTTCACTCAGTAGTAAAGATGAGTGGCCAGGAGCTTGGCGATAATCGGCCCAGGTAGACTGATGATTTGTCCATCTACTAGACATTATACGCTGGCTAATGTCTTGGGTTTTTTTTTGTTTGGATAGGAGGTAATAAAGGCGTTTTCTAGTTTAATAAATCAGTGAGGGGAAAAAGGTACATAGCTCTAGGACTGGTTGGTTGTCCTGGGGTTTTTTTTTTTTTTTGGGGCCCTCCCAGATATCCTGGCCTTGTTTATTTAAGATAGGTACACTCACGCACTTGTACGCAATGGCATTGAGGCAGACTTATGCTTTTGGTTCCTTCTTTCTTCGGGGTTTATACTTCTTATAACATATCGGCTCCCGGTTATAAGCTCCCTGGTGGTTGGTGACCCTGAAACTGGAAGGAGAGCCTCCGTCTTCGAATTCTTGTCGTGAGTGACCCTGGTTGCACCCACGATGTACTGGAACCAGACTTAGGGGCTATCATCTCGGGGAAGTGGGCTTCTTTTGCGTTGCTGCAGCGGTAATTGCTGAGGTTAATCTCATCAGGTTTCCGTTCTTTCAGGTAGCGGAGCTGGGGGATACTAATCCTATTGTTGTGGTAACTGGGTGTAGTATAGGGTGCAGGGGTTTCTGGGGAATCTGAGGTCGGAATACAAAGGAGGCTTTCCTCTCTGTGGCAACCTTCAGGGTCCCTCTAGTGGTTTGGATTTACTAAGATTCTATCACTGGTCCTCATCGCTTGCGCTTTACCGCAAGTAGGGTTGCGCCTTTTCAGCAAACATCTCAAAGTCTCAGGAGATTCTATTGTAGGGGAAACTGATCAGGGTGCGCTGTTTGTACAAGCTGATGAATACGTGGCAACTCTTTATTCATATCTAAAGGTGCCCCCACTGTGGGCCATGACGTTAGCTAAGCACAGGTCCACTACCTATCAAATAACATTCTTAATTCAAGACGGAGGACATTTTCATGCCTTAGTCTCCTGTAAATCCTTTACGGAAATTGTCGTGAGTTCATTAATATTCCAGCGGAGTTTGCATGGACTCTGTCCCTCCCATGAATCTGTGTGAAATGGCGTAATCACGTAAGTAAGTTACAAGACAGTACAAACAGTAAGTGGTAGGGTAGTATGGCTGTTAGGGTAAGAGGTCCGTGACATGCCCACAAAAAAACGGGGCACATAATGAAACCCCACATGCTTCCTCCTTTTCGCGACCTGGGCGCGGTTGACCGGCCAGGGAAAGGCACTTAATCAGGACGTCCGCTCGCGCTTTTCGGTCTGTGTCCGTCAAGATCTCTTCAAATCACACAGACAATGTTCATACGCACAAGTAACTTATTGTTCAGAAATGTCCAGGTTTTTGATTTTTTATTTTTAGGCGATTTTTTTTTTTTTTTTATTTTTTTTTGGTTTTTTTTTATTTTTTTCTTTTAGTTTTGTGTTGTTTTTTTACTGACTATTCCCAACCCAACGGTGATGGCCTCCCTCCACACACTCCTGCCTCTATCCGGGCAGTGGGAGCCTTTCCCCCATTCCACAACCTGCCCTATCCGGGCAGTGGGGAGCTTTTCCTGCAACACACTCCTGCCCTAATACGGGCATGTGGGAGCCTTTCCCCCATCACACTCCTGGCCCCGATTCCGTGGGCAGTGGGAGCCGTCCCTGCACACACTTCTTGTTGCCCTATCCGGGCTAGTGGGGTCCCTCTACCTCCACACTCGGATGCCTTATTCACGGGCAGTGGGAAGCCCCTCCTCCACATCACTCCTGCCCTATAGGGCAGTGGGAGCTAATTGTCCCTTCCAACACTACTCCTGCCCTATCCGGGCTAGTGGGAGCCTATCCCTTAACATCACGCCTTGTCCTTCATATACGGTCTAGTGGCTGTCCTCCCTCCACACAATCCTGTCCCACTCGGGTGTGCAGTGGGAGCCCTCCTCACACGCTACTGTGACCTGCCAATCTCGTGTACAGGGGAGTCCTCTCCCTTCCACACAGCATCGCTGTCCTTATTCAGTGTCCGGCAGGTGGGAGTCGCCCTATCCGGGCTAGCCCTCCAACATCGCCTGCCCTATCCGGGCAAGTGGGAGCCCTCCTCTTCTCACAACACTCCTGCCCAATCAGGTCAGGGTATGAGCGCTCGTACACGCACGCATGTGACAGAAAACCGCATAAAAGCGGCACGTCCTACTTCGTGGGAGCGTTCTGAGCATCGCTATAGCTCCTCCAAACCGCCTGTGGGTTGAAGCTCATGTTCTCCTTATTTATCGTGTGCGTGGGAGCCTTACCCACACACACTCAGTGCCCTAATCTGGGCAGAGGGAGCCCTCCCTCCACACCATGCTCCTGCCCTATTCCGGGCAAGGGGGAGCATGTTCCTCCACACACTCCTGCCCTATCCGGGCAGTTGGGAGCTTCCCTCCACACAACTCCTGCCCTATCCGGGCAGTGGGAGATCCCTCCACACACTCCTGCCCAATACGGCCAGTGGGAGGCTCGCACGCACGCAGGCAGCAACTGCCTAAAAGCGGGCGCACTACTTCGTGGGAAGCTCCGTGAGCTCGCTAGCCCTCCAACCGCCCTGGTGAAGTTTCTGCTCCTATCCGTTGGCAGTGGGAGCCTTTCCCCCCCACACACTCGCTGACATAATTCGGGGCAGTGGGAGCCCTACCTTTTCCAACCACTCCCTTTCCCTATCCGGGCTTAGTGGGAGTCCTTTACCTCCACACACTCCTGCCCGATCCGGGCAGTGGGAGACCATCCCTCCACAACATCTAATGCCAAATCCGGGCAGTGGGGTCCCTTCCCTCCACACACTCCTGCCCAATCTGTTCGGGCAGTGGGCGACATTCCTCCACACCACGCTGCCCTATTACGTGGCAGTGGGATGTCCCTACCGCCACATCACTCCTGCCCAATTTCCGGGCAGTGGGGAGGCTTCAATCGACGGCACGCAGGCAGAACAGCACTTAAAAGCACGGCGTGACCTACGTGTCGTGTGGAGCCGTCTGAGAATCGCTCATTAGCCCTCCAACCGCCCTGGTGACGCTCCTGCACCTATTCCGTTGGGCTAGTGGGAGCCATTTCCCTCCATACACTACCCTGCTGCCTATCCGGCGACTAGGGGAGCCCTCCCTCACCCCACTCCTGCCCTATTCCGGGCGACCTAGTGGGAGTACTCCATCCACACACCTGTGCAGCTATCCGGGGCAGGTGGTAGAGACCTCTGCTCAACACAACTCCTTAGGCCCAATCCGGGCTAGTGGGAATGCCCTCCTCTCAACACATATACTGTCCATTCCGGGCAGTGGGAGCCCTCCCTCCACACACTCCTGCCCATCCGGGCAGTGGGAGCCCTCCCTCCACACACTCCTGCCCAATCCGGCAGTGGGAGCCCCCTCCTCCTGCCATTCAGGGCAGTGTGAGTGCCGTTCCCTCCACACACACTCCTCCGCCCTATCAGGACAGTTGGGGAAGCCATCCCTTCTATTTTTATTTTCCCGTCTTGCTTCGGGCACTGTTCGTCTTTTTTTTTTTTTTTCCCCCTGTATTTTATTTTTTTTTTATTTTTTTTTATTTTTTTTTTTTGCTGATTTTTTTATAATTTTTTTTTTTTTTTTTTTTTGTTTTTTTTTTATTTTTTTTTCATTCTTTTTTTTTTTTTTTATTTGTTGGTGTTTTTTTTTTTATTTTTTTATATTTTATATTATCTTTTTTTTTTTTGTTTGTTTGTT
Organism: Ichthyophis bannanicus; assembly: GCA_033557465.1. Taxonomy (NCBI): domain Eukaryota; kingdom Metazoa; phylum Chordata; class Amphibia; order Gymnophiona; family Ichthyophiidae; genus Ichthyophis; species Ichthyophis bannanicus. The sequence continues at coordinate 38,914,099 of CM066043.1, read as the reverse complement.
TTTTTTTTTATTTTTTTTTTTTCTTTTATTTTTTTTTTTTTCTTTTTTATTGTGCTTTTTGTTTTTTTTAGTTTTACTTTTTTTTGTTGTTTGTTTGTGTTAGTTATTTTTTTTTTATGTTGTTAGTTCCACACACTCCTGACGCATGATGGGCAGTGGGATGCCCTCCCTCGCACACTACTCCTGCCCAATCCGGCTAGTGGGAGGCTCATCACCACACGCAGGCAGAACAGGCTAAAATAGCGGCGTCCCTACAGGGCTGCGTCCCGCGCCTTCGGGGCACGCGCTGCTGAGGGCCTCGCCAAGAGGGTCCCTTGGTTCTGGTGGCCCTTAGGCTGGTGGAGATTAGGCGCAGTTGTAATGTAAAAATTTATCACACTCAACTGCAACAAGGCTGCAAGTATCAAGACGCATGGGACTCACATGACCAAAACTCCGCTATTCGGACAGGAAAACGACAAGTGCAGAACAAATGTCAATGGACTGACGGGCTTTGAGTCTAACCAGGCAGGGTCTGAGCTCGCCGGTCTCGACCACCACGTCTCCACGAGCTTCCTCCATAGCTGGAACAAAAGTTCGACCATTCAAGAGCTTTCAACTACATCCTATATCACCCAGTGTAAACATATTATCGGGACTTATCTTACCTCTGATGCAGTAAAGTACACTGTTTGACTAACACTTGGCCCTAACCTCCCCCCCCAAAGAAGGATGACAACATACCTCTGTATAATATTAAATGTGTTAAAACTCCCCATCAGGTCACAAGCCCTGTGGTCTCCTCAAGTCCAGCTGTGACGAATTTGAAACCCCTACCAACTATAAAGGCTAACGACTGTTTATTTAGAGCTAACCGAAACAAATAGTGATCACTCTAACACTAGCAATAAGTTGTTTACCTTTCAATGCATCGAACCCAGTAACCGTCTACAATAACCTTAAGAACTTGCCCCGAAACCCCACTGGATCTCTTTTAAGACTGGATGATAGGTAACGATAGGACTGTTATCGCACGTAATACTGTATCTGTTTTATACTGATTGTGAAGTGGAGACGTTAGGACTGTATTCCTCATTTTGTTAAAAAATAAGAAACGGACTGTACTCCCCACCCAAGCTATCCCTGCTGTAGACTGTTGGTACCCAACAAACTATCTTGCCGCTTTCCTACACTAACTCATCTCTAGGCCAGCTGCCGTGAGATCCGCTACTTCCCTATCAACTGCGGCCACTCGAAATCCATAAAATATGCAAGTATTTTCTGGCAGGGACATAAAATGGAGCTCCTGCTCACCACCTTCCTGATTTTGCTGCATGTGTTATACTAATTCTTCATTATTATGAACCATCCCACACTCACAATACTGCTTTCCGTGTTTCTACCTATTATACATCAACTCTACCTTCTACACCCCTCCCCGTTTAAGTACCCATCCTGCATAAATATGTACAACTTAACTGTTCCTTAATCCCCAACACAGAAAACACCATAGTCAAAATGACCCCAACGACATCCCCATATCAAAAGGGAAAACAAATCTCAAAAAACACCCTAAAACCAAAGCAAGTATATCCACTAGTGGATCTCAAATACAGTAACTCACACGAAACCACAACCCAAACCCAAAGGGAACATCATACATGTAACAAAATTATCCTTATTAATGCTTAAGGTCATATAAGGAAAAAAACGCAGTATTATCTCACAACATAGTCTAACGGCACGAACAAGTCAAGATATCCTTTATGGTACATAACAGCAACATGGCCCACTGATCTCAGGACTCTGCCCCAACAATGAACGAAAAACCGAAGCCCGCCGGATGTGTATACCACACTATACAACTGTCCCCATAACGCAAACCATCAACAGAAGAGGAGGCGTGTCATTATAGCAGCCAAACACCAGTCTCTTCAAACTCCACAACCAACATCGTGACCGGGTAACAAAGCACAGAAGTTGACCTACTTAATAGGTTCTATGGAGCATGGCTTTATTCCCTCTGCTTAATCGTATTCGACCGCCCTCACCACAGCACGAAAAACCCACTAGCCACAGCACGAGGAATACATATACATCCGTACACAATTAGTCAAATAAAAAATTGCCACGATCATCCTCGGATCTTTGAAAGTAGCATCAATTCCTCCGTACCCACACGTGACACGCCTTCTATGAAGCCATGTCGACCAATTGGGTGTACCAACAAATAATAAGCAATCCCCACACACGATATGATGGAAACAGTCCTAGATATGTGATTTTTGATAACCAGAAAATCCACAACCCAAGCAAATGAACCCCCTATAATTAAAAACATAACTCAAGTACCATGGTCAGACTGACACCACAAAATCAAACATTGTGAAACTTAAAAATACAGTGACAACCCAAAAATTACTCAAGTAGGAGTATTGATCTGATTAATGACACCAACCTCCATTAGGAAATTCAGCAAAACCCTCCCCCCCAAATACGCAGGAACACCTTCATAAGCACCCATTGCATCCCACCATAAACCTAGAGTACCCATCAGACCTCGACGAACTAATCTGTAAACTAGATTGAACACACACATTCCAACAAATACATCTAAACCAACACTGAAACACACATCAAACCCAAATAAGAGCAAACTCGGAACCCTCGGTACACAGGAACTCTAATAAAATCAAATACGGAGTAGTTCCTGTATTGTAAAATAGAGAGGGAAAATGGAGGAGTAAATACAAAATCCCTCCGATGAACAAAAAATAAAACATGGCCCATCTCGCAAAAATACAACAGAGACGACGTGATACAATGCTATAAAAAAGGACATGTCACACCAAACATCCTAAACAAGGTGCAATCAATCGTTTCCTACGTCGAGCGTTCATTTTAATTAGTAGAATCACTAACGCAAAAATTGCGACCCAAAAATGCCCAACCTCAACATTCCATCTAAAGGTCATCAAAACACTGGCAAAACCATCTACGCGACCAAACTGACGGCCTCTGGTCCTCCACCCTAACCCCCACCAACGTCTCAACAAATTCAAGAAGTTGAGTATACGAAACTAACGCTTACAAATCCATGTTATGGTGCACACTTCCATCAAAATAGGAACCAAGCAAATCACTAGCCATTGGTCATCAATGTCCCTGGAAAAGCTAACAAGCGCCCCACTAGATCCCTGTCCTGCATTACTGGATCAAGGCAGTGTGTGAAACAAGACATGAGCACCTCACATAAGCACATCCTCAGTTTTAAGCCTAATCATCTTACAACAAAGGTATATGTCATTGGCCCTCAGGAACTAAAAGAAATCTAGTTCATTAGAACGATCGGAAAAAAACAATCTATCACTCAACGGTAGAAGAGCCCAGCCTCCTACCGTCCCATATCTAAGTATCTCATTCCTGAGCAAAGCTCATAGAAAAAAAAAAATGAAAACGGTCCTTCTAACCAACTCCAAGGTCACATATGACTGGACACATGTTGCTCCTCTGTGTTTGAAACCAGCAATTATGGGCTGTTCAGGCTAATATCATGGAGTTTGGAACTGCACTGTTACTAGGTTTCTACTTAACAACCTCCTAACGGGCCTTTGAAAACCAAAAGAAGTTAATGTTCTATTCTGGTATTTGCATTGAAGATAGTTCGCAGCGGCCTTGGGATACAGTGTAATCTAGGGGACCGCTCATAAATAGGATAATAACAATAGGTAATAATAAGGAACCGGCACCTAATAAAATGGGTTCTCATTCCTAACGAGTTCTCCAAATCGGTAACACAACAGCGTTCAAATTCGACGTGAAGAGAAAATAAAAAAAAAGCAGTAAATCCTTTTTCTGTCACAAACACAGGGAAATCGCCCCAAGGCTTGAATGCTCTCTCTAGCATTTCTGTTTTAACATATTGATGCTATAGCTGCAGCTATTGCAAAAGTGTGCTCTAACGCGACACGAAATTAATTACCAACATCTATTGTGCCGCGATGATATTCATTGCTATAGACACAATATAGACCCTAAAATCCCATGACTACAAACTAACTGGAGACATGTATCGGAGAGTATGCTAAGGACCGGTTACAACAAGAGTCGTATGTTCAATGGATAATCACGATAAAAAAAGTACGATTTTTGATGTTAATTGTATATTGTTCTTCCACAGAACGAAATTTTGGAAGCCTCCCCACGGCAATAACACTATAGTTATGCTAACAACAACTGACCAAACTAAAAAAGAAATTTAAATAGTAGTCTATGGCGTCCCATTTGTGACTGTGGATACCTATATGATGGAAAAAACAACCTCCGAAAGACCAACACGAGGCGCAGTGTTCCCACAAGCTGTAGGAGTGCTCACAAACCCATTCGGTAATATTATTGTATTCCCCAAGGACTTTCGCAGAACTAGGGGTCCCAAGCATCATCATTGCACATTTTGACTACTGCACAACACCATCCTACAAGGTTTACCTAAATAAATACGCTCTTATAAAAGGATATTACAAATGGCACATAAATGGAGGGGCAAGGGTTATAATGAAGAAAAAATATCTAAGGGAACCACATCCTACACCCCAGTAGTTCCTAAGTGCAATTGCACTAGGGTATCCCATAACAAGCTCGCACAAAATAACAAAATACTCCCCCCAAATCAAACCACCTTCAAACTCATCCCCCAAAAACTTAGATACTTCCTCCTCAACAACCTGTGTTAGTAAGGATTGCAACTCTACCTACCCGAACCCACAGAAGATCCCACAATCCAAACATCCTTCAACACTCCAATCAGATTATAATGATCTGCCAAAGCTCACACCAGGCCACAGGCTTTCTCATATGCGCGGCGGCCAACACTGGGGAAACCCAACTCCCACCAGAAACTACGAGCTAGCATATGAACCTTCTAGACATTCAGAAAGAATACTCAAATAAACGCACCATTTTCCAATCACATTTCAACCTGAAACTAAACCCACAGATGGAGCAGCCCTTCTGTCCACTTGTGTGGCCAATCAATTGATTATCCTGTATATAAGTGTATTTATGTATTATATGTAAATGTAAATCCCCATAAGCTAAGAAGTGTTAATACTCTGTTATGATGTGCTTTTCTAATAATTCTGTATGTTAAACAAAATTTGTACCTGCTTAGATTCGGGCAGTTTCACAATTAGTAATCCTACCCGCTTTGTGATCGCTGGAAGGAGCGGGCTACAATTAGCTTGCTAATTAAAATAAATAAAATATAATAAAATTGTAAAAGTAGGTCAGTGGCTTTGTGCTTCAGCTGCTCCCTTATGGGGAGCATACTAGGACTGGCACTATTGAGATGCGGTTTGATCAAGCTCGCTTGTCTCTCGTCAACTCATGCATAGACTTTCTCCCCAGGCTTCACTGCCTTTTAAACAAAGAAACTGGATAGCTCACAGGATACGGTTTCCCGATACCAAACCAGTTCTTGGGTTGGATTCCCTGGACTCCCCTAGGTGTTCGGAGGTGTTTAGTCTGGGCCGGGATTCAGTGGCTTGCCGAGTCAAGGCGGAACCCTCTCCGATAAAAAGGGACGGTCTGGCGTACTGAGTTTCCCTTGACGGTCTGTGACAGACACGGTTGTGTTGCAGACAGGCCAATACCTGGAGGCAAATATTGCGTGGAGTAATTCGTGATTGATCTATCATTTCATCTATCAGCACATTTCCGGCCAATTGCAACAAGACTATGTAGCAGCGAAGTGCAGACAATTGAATAATCCAGGAGTCAATTTACCAGTGGTCCAAGCCACAATATTTATTGTTGCAGAAGGCGAAAGGCGCAGTTAGTCAAAGCGTCAAAAAGGATTCTGAGTATGTTATTACAGAGACATCATTCATTGGTATACATTTCTTTAAGGTTTGATACATGTAAACTTTATGATTGTGTCCCATAAGACCCCACTGTAACCTGTCCAATCAGAGAGATCATCCGGGGTTATAGCACCCAGCTCCCTCCTCTAGGTACTGTTCTAAATAATAGGTTGCAGTTTCCTAGGTTTTTGGATACTTCTCTTAAGTGTTTGCAAGGTCGTTTCTGGTCTCGAGGAATGCAAATTTTATTCTGGAACCATTTCTATTTTTTATTCACAGCACAAGAGAATTAATGAAAGATTTAGGCATTCATGAAAACTCTTATTTAAGGCCAGTTTATAAACAGTTTTTGTCATCAAACTTTTTACGAGACTTTGGTTCTTTTGTACTGAAATGGGGGTGGGAATCAAGGCCTAAGTTACAGGCCTTTTCTCATTTTGCAGGGACTTATTATAGTGGTCCGAACAACGCTGTGGCTCCGGGTTTCAAAGGGTGAAGAGCCCTCCGGTTAAAGAGTAGGCTCCCCCCTCCTCATTAATATAAGCCCAGTTCATAATATAGTCCTTAAGATCTCCTCCATTTTTACACCCCATATTCATCCATAGGATTGTGCTAGACTACGGAGCTCTGCTATCGTCCTTCGTGTCCTGCCATGTGGGAACAGGGAATGTATAGCTGCCCTGGAGGTCCTGAATTTCAAGACTTTCTACCCAAAGGCCTAAGGGGAGCATATTTCAAAAAGGATTAACCATGCTTTAGAAGCACCTGCGAACGGTGTTAACTCCTGGAAGTGGGATATTCAGCAGCACGTTGCAATTTTGTACCACTGAATATCCTTATCTAACTACCACAGTCTACTCTGATGCAAACAACCTACGAATACAGCATGCGGAATTCCAGGGTTGGTGGCTGCTTACTCCAGTTATTCCGGTCAGTATGTCAATATTCAGCGTGCTGGTCTCAGAGACTTAAACCGGGTTAAGGTTATGGCACCATACAAAGGATGGTGTAACTTTAGATGGTTTTAGCTGTCCATGCTTGAGTGGTTGGATAATATCACCGCGTGACCAGGATTGGAGCTAATAGTTATGTGGTGAAAAAAATCAGATATTCAGTGCCGCTGGCGTGCACTGGCATATGGGCCCTACGTAGCATTCAATATCCGGGTATATTTTAAAAATGGGCAGTGTCCAGCTTGCGTGGCCAAGGTGATGTGATGGCCAGCAACGGTTGGTTTGTTATACCAATCTCCTAAATTTGGTTTCCAGAATCTCCTTACCAACAATTTATCCCTACTGTAGAACCTTGATGGTACAAATTGTACCAGGATCAACCTGCCCCTTCCCAACTGCTGTCTAAAAATCCTATCTAGGTTATACATGAGGTCGTGTAGGTGTACCTTAACACAAGTTAGGAAGTGTCAAACAACTGATCCTACACACCCAAGGACCGTGTGACGAGTCCTAGCTGTGCGATGGGCGGTTACGGACGTCTTTCAGCTACAGGGCGCAAAGAAAGTTTAAGGGACGCATATTTGGCTCTCTGCTAGTGCCTGTCCCCCCGTCGCCAACTTTAAGTGGCCGGCAGGGGAAGCTTGGCAGAGAGTCGAAAGCGCCCCTTAATGTCTTCTTCTCGCGCGGCACACTACGCGATGGTTTTTGGTTCCTTGTTTAAGCAAGTGTTTGGGTCTCTTTGAATCAATAAGTATATCAAATTACAACAAAGTTATATGAGCTAAAATTTAAGCCTCTTTCAGACTGTCCCAGTGTTGAAGCTCAGTGCTTCTTGTCTTTTGTACAATTGTTTTGCATCTGCACAGAATTGGACCCCAGAATTGGTTCAAGGTGTGGAGAGTAGAAACTTGAGGTAGGAACCTTAAGCAGTACCTCCACCTCCCCATCAGATAGCAAAATGTATTGTTTTAGTCTTCGAAAAGTCCTGCTCATTGCCTGCCACCCCCAGAGTTTGCGTCCTTTAGAGTGACCACCTCAGTTTACCTAGTGATTGGGAGCAGCCCTGATCAGGCAGCTCTCTAGTATTTATAGGTAACATAGGAATATGACGGTCATGAGCCAGTATGATGCCATCTAGGTTCTCCTCCAACATTATGGTGGGGGCATAGTGTATGGTGGCAAGTCGGCCACTCTGGTTGCATGTAACCCCTCCCCATGTGCCTGTGTTTAGAGGTGCATCCGTCACTCCGTTGCAGGTCAGCTCCTCCTCTAGTTTATTCAGTAGTATCATATAGATATTTTAAGTGGTTTTGGATTTAATTCTCTTCTGCTAGTATTAAGGGATTCATTGTACTGTCCCAGGACACTTTGTGAATTCCGTCACCTGTGTTTGCACCCACAATTCTCCATCGGGCTGGGCATTCCAAGCAGCCGCCACCCTTTCAGTGTAAACGCATTTCCTGTCACTTGTTTTCTTCTTTCCTGTCGTCTGACTTATGGAGTTCACGTGTTCTAATTTGCTTTTTTTGTTTGTATCATGTAAAACCTCCTCTGAAACGGGTGAGGTGTAGGGTAATAGAAACTGTGTAAATAAACCCATAAAACTATAAATTCCAATCGTCAGTTTAGGACAGGGGAAAGAAGTACAAGGGCTGTGCCGGGTTGCAAACTTTTGGTCTTATTTGAAGGCCTCTTGCTTAGATAATACAGTGCTTATATGTCCCTGGCTATGTGACCGTGTTGTCTACCATATGGCATGTTTAAGAGACCTTGATTACTGATACCAGCCCGTTTGTTAACAAAGCAAATCACTATTATACAAGATTTTGTTTTTTTAATCATTAAGGGTCTGGGTTGAGACGAGGCTGCTGCACCACAGGTATGAATACTTTCCAAACGCACTTGGATTCTCTGTTGACAACACACAATCTTTTTTTTCCTTTTAAAGCTGTGGTTATATTAGATCTAAGGTGCTTTCGACCTGTGATTATTTGGATGTCACCAGGGCTTTTTTATATTTATCGCAGCTTCACTGTTGTAGTTTTTGTATGTTATTTAATTTTTAGAAACCTTTCCCCAGCAAACATCCCAACATGGTATACAAAAGTCATGAGAGCGCCACATTGATGCATATGCCGTTTTTATAATGCCGTGTGATGGTAGTACCGTACCTTGTGTTCTAACTAATCTGTTGATGGTGGGAGTCTTCATACTCTATGCGTCTTTCCCTCGACTTTCCCAGGCTGTACCGTGATAGTCTATTGGGATTGATTATGCATTGCTTGCCGGAGGGGACGTGCTCCTCATCTGTTGATGTTTTTACTATTAGTAAATATGTATGTAGTAAGGGAAAAACTTTCGCTTTCCGGTGTATGGTGGGCTTGGTACGTAACAAGGATGGAAGAAATCTAATTTTGGGAGGTACATGGCAGATTTTTTCATTTTGGTTTATTGCCATCCTTCTTGGGATGACCATACATTGGGTTTTAGGGGAAACAAAAAAATAAAAAAAAAACACACAAAAAACAAAACATCACTGTTTAAAATAGTTTAATGGTTACAGAGCAAGACAATGAACCAAAGAGTTTAATCGGAAAGTGTCAGATACTGTCAGGTAGTGATGTGCAATAGTGATTTCAAGGTCTGATGCCCCATGACAAGCAACAGATGTCAATCATAGCTAAATTCTATGATGATAGAATTTACAATTTCCGAAAATGACGAGTGTCTGTTTAGGCCTCTGATACCTTTCAACACAACCCAGGATCATATATCCCATGCTTTAATTCCTTCTTAACAATCCTAACAAGTGTTAAAATATTCCAGTATACTGCCTAGATCTAGCTATATTACAAAGACATCAGACTATGGACTCTGCTAGTGGATACACGATCTAGACCTCTCCAGTGTCCAGCGCTTCTCCTCTTTAAACTTAATTTCTATACCTCATAATGGGAAATACATATTCAGCAGGATTCCACTAATATTAAGGCAGTGCTGTACCTGCTATGGGTATGTTTATTCCATTAAAGTTGGGATGGCTTACTTGAGAACAGAGGTATAACTCCGCCTGTTTGAACCTCTTGTCGAATATCCGGCAACTGTAATAAATCCGTTTTGACTATTAATGGCATGAATTTAGATCTATCTATTTTCCAGTTTAACTTTTAGGGATTTAATGTGTTTAGGATACAAAAAGCTGGTGTCTTATGAGTGCTTTCCTAGCCCATGGTAACAATTGCCCGTTGGTACTTTTTTATGGTTAAGTCAAATACAAATATTGTGCAATCAATAGTGATGTCAGTTAGGTGGAGAAAAGTGGCACAAAATTCAGTGTGGAGAATCCGTGGAGCAGTATCAAGGGTGTAGGGTATGAGATCTGAGATGATTTACCATTTTTTGATTCCAAAGAAGTGCAATCAACCTAATTATGTGGTATATTCCAGCCTATATAGGTGTATTCGCTTATGAGATAAAAAATCTGAAAAAACTGGATTGGGATGGTATGCAGAGCATGGTCTATGTGTTGTATGGTTCGTCGTCTTGGGGGTTGTCTGTGTCTTGTGTGAGAGCTTTTGTGGGTTGGTATGAGCATGTTGTATGAATAGGCGTCTTATCGTTTGCTCTTTTTGGAATGCTGCACCCAAAATTCAAAATTCTATGTCTGAATTATGCATAAATCTGTACATGTTTGGTTTGTCAAAATAACAATAGCATTATTTAAAACCCACATGCAAGATATAAAATATCACAATTAAAGTGCAGGAATAATATATTCAGGGCTGGGGTGACTCATTGTATTGTCGTAAGTAGGGGTTGCCTAGAAGCACTGCTATTTCTCAGGGCATGTGGTCCCTGTCTGCCTCTCCTTCGCGACCTTGCAGTGGGGACAATGCATGTTAAACTGTGGAGGCAGAACTGACTCAATCTCTCCAGCGCTGCGCTGTCTAGGTTTTCACGGGTCATAGCATACCGCTTGAAGGTCCCAGTGAGGGGGGTTGGGGATTTTTGGTCGGAAGCAAGGGGCAGAATGGGCGTGGGGGGTAGGATTGTACTTGGGACGTGCACCTAAGATGCATCATCCACCGTGAACCAACCCTGCATCTGATGTGTGGGGGCGATCTAACGCAAAGGTTGTCTGATATGCTTACGTATGGTTAGAACGTTGGCTGTGGATAACCAAGCAACTGGGATTTTAATTCCAATTCAGCATTCCTGGTCGGCTTTGGGAAGTCAGTTAGACCTCTATTGACTGGGAAGAAAATAGCCTGGCGATCTGCTGCCTGGTCACACTACCAGAGAGACCCAGAAGGTGCGGGGTTGCCAGATGTCAGCATTGATCTCAAAGGCATGCATTGCATTTGCAGTCATAAGAAGAGAGGTGTTGGCCTTGAGTGAGTTTACAGTACTGGATGAGTGAAGTTTCTGCATTTGTGAGTGGTAGTGTGGGAAAAAGAAGTGACAGTAAATCAGCAGTTTGTGCATGCTGCAAGCTCTTCGAGCCACTAAATTCCAAAAAACTGGTGCTCCGAATACCTTACAGACAAAGAGAGACACCATATGTACTATCAGAAGCTCTATTTAGAATGCCCCAACTATGACTTCAACGACATGCAATATCACAGCTGGAGTTGATGTGAAATATTATATAATATACATCAGTTGGGGAAGCCCTCGCCATGTCAACTCAGTACTGAGTGCTGTGTGGCAGTATACACATCCAGTTTTCTGTTAATCGGTCTGCTACCTATGAAAATCTAAAAAACATTGGTTTTTTTTTTCACATTTTTAACAGGCATATAAAAACTTTCAAAAAAGTACTTAGATTGAAAAAGAATAGGTGGTAAGTCAAAGAGTGCAAGAGTTCCCGGATGTGACGCCATAAATGCTCGACTTGAGTATTAATGATTATACGGCTGATCAGGGAGACCCGCTAGGCTTGGGATGGAGAGTAATGCCAGAAATAAAAATATTAGAAAAAGCTTTAAACTATAGAGACCTTCGAGAGAGAGGAGTTAAACTGTGGAAAAGGTCCAGACTTGTTTAGCCACCGTTCTCACCTTCCACAGCCTAGACGAATAAAAAAAAATCGGTACAATCCTGAAAGAAGGCGACCCAATTAGCAATCCTGTCCGAATTTATTGATTTATGTTATTTATTTACATTCTCATTATATTACCGCGCTATTCTGCATCAGTGCGGTCACATTGAAAAAAATGCACTTACATTGAACAGGGCCTGATAAACTGGGAGGGATAAATATTTAACAGCGAACATGAAGTAAAAGTATGAATGAAAATAAAGAGCAAATTCTGGCAGCACTCCTCTAAACTTTAGAACCTAGATATGTTCCAAGATTGCCGAGTACACTAATCTGGCCCTGCACGCGGCAACAGATCTTTAATTGCAAAGTAAAAAGGAAGGGGAATTTTAGAACAGGAGATCCACTGTGGAATCTAAGCCAAGAATAGTTCTAAAACAAAATGCAGGTCATGTCCAGGGTGCAGAACTGATTGTAGCAAAACGTGGTAGTGCCCGATATGGACCTATCTGCAGGGGCGTCTACGACTTTCCATATCCCAGAGCATTATTTCAAAAGTTGGATGTCTAGTATAGTACTTATAGGTTGGTAGAAAAGGGCAATCAGGGTGTGTCAGTTTACATTTCACTGAGGATGGATTGTTTTTTTTCTTTTTTGTAGGTGCTTTCATTACACCGACTGTGATGGTTTCTAGCCATATATTGTACGATTAGCAACTGGTTTGTACCTGGTAGCATGGTCTAGATAATAGGCACGCGCGATGACGGGAGGTCAGAGAACGTGGGTCTGAGATCAGGTTGGGGACATCTTAGTTTCCTGAGAACACTGCAGGCCGCGCTTACACCACACCTATGACACCCAGGAATGTAGGATATACAACGTGGTGCCATCTTCTAAAATGCTCTGGTGATGTGCTTTTGGAACGGTCTCTAGACCTGTTTTCCAGATGTCGAAAGCACAAATAGGGCTTCCAAAATGTATCCCCCATTAGAAATCAGTAAGAATAGCAGTGTCAAGTTTCAGTCTATAGCCCGTTCACAGTATGCATAAATCACAGCAAAGACGGATGACATCTATCTCGTGAATAATTTTAAAAATTTCCGTTTCATTCCGCGCAATTCTCCGAAACTGCTGTCTGTTTTTCATATGAATAGACAGTTCTATACTACAGAAGCTGGAACGCTTTATCGCCCACAGAAATACATTGGGTGATAGATTTTGGAGGGCGTAGGTCTACTGGAACCCCCAGTCCAATTTGGACCATTTTTGAACTTGATGGGCTACTTGGATATGGATGCTAGGCTAGATTTTTACACCTGACGCCTCTAAACCGGATATGCAGTGTCCCCGCGTTGATAGGTATTGAATATCCGGGGAGTCGTAGCGGCACACACCAGAATGCTGGCTGAAAGCTCATCGGGCAGTAGTTGGTGATTGCATGCTGCCCAGATGTTTAGTTCTCGGCGGCCTTAAAGATAGATGAGGGTTGTTCCTCACGCTATCTTTTTGCCGCAGGTTTCGTTACGTTGGGATGACGGTACAGCATGACTAAATCACTTGTTGCCGTCTCCGCTCCGGCCTCCACCCTGGGAACGCCCCGACGTTGTTCCTGATCGTAACTGGAGAGCATCGGGGATGTAGGGACGTTAAAATGGTGATAGGCAACGGCTAGTATACTGTGTTATAGTGCCGTTGATATTTCTGTCCAATTTTTTAAGGCTTATACACAGGTTACGTGATTGAACCCCATGCAAATATCTTGCGAAATCATCGTGGCCCAATGTGGTGCTTTCGTGTTTTCTCCCACCAGCAAAGTCTGACTAGACTTTTCTGTTTAACTTTCAGAGAGGTTATTTGGCCCTCAGATAGGACAGGTGGCAAGCAGACATGAGGGAATATTCTGACAGACATTCTGGGACACTTTTAGGGTATCCTTTACATACTTCCATGATGGCTGGAAATGAAATAAAAGAGAATCAAAGAGCTTCAAAGACAATAAAGTTATCTAATTATCTAGTCACGGGCCATTAGTACGTGACACGGTTCTGTGGCCAGCTACTTTGAATGACTGCTACTTGTTGGCTCATGATCAACGTGATATTACCCTTCTCGTTTCCCTGATCTTCTCAGCGGCATTCGACTATTCATCGAATCCACACGAACTCTCCTCTCTCTCATGGTCTGGTGTTGGGCTTAAGGGTATAGTATTGGCAGTGGTTCTGCTCCTTCCTTGTACTCTGCTATTTGACGATCGTTTTCTTGGTCAACTCTAAGGGTCAGTCCGCTCTGCCTTCCCTTCCCTCTCGTATGTGGTGTTAAGAAGGGATCGTGTTCTCTCGCCCATTACTCTGTTTCAGACATCGTGCCGACTTCTCCGATTTGGCCTTCTTGTTTGAATTCAACAGAAGCCTAGTGTCCTTGTAAATATATGCAGTAGGAACATTAATTCTATTGTTTCCATACGTCACCACTAACCCCTGGATATTTCCAAACAACCTCGGTCTTACCAGAGTTGACTGCTTGGCTTTCACATGAACTCTTCTAGATCGCCGATCTACAAGTCCAACCAGCTATGTTGGGTCTCGTTTGAGGGTGTATTGCCCACACTCTCGCCCCCCTCAATTTGGTTCTGCTACTGAATTCCACGTTCTGTCCTCGTACCGCCTATATCTGGAGTGTTAGTTCTTCATTCTCAACCTGAGTTTCTTCCTACAAGACATATTCACTTCCTTTATCCGTCGTTTCTTGTTTCGCCGCCCTACGACTAGATTAGGGCTGGTTTAGTTCTCATCCTATCCCTCGACTTCCTTGGTTCACCCTTTTGTTTTGGCCTTGGTCTATACAGCCACTTTGGCAGACTTTTAACTTTGTGCCCAATGTCGTTTCTTGCCAATCTCCTCAAAGGTGTTCAACTCCTCTATGTCTTGCAAAAGTATCCAATTAGTGCTAGCTGTCTGCCCGTCTCATTACGTTCTCACTATCGCTTTTGGATCATGATTACTCCTATTCTTCTCAGTTTGCATTGGTTACCGTCCTACGTTATCTGCTTTAACATTATACAGTTTCTTATTGTCGATTCTGCGTGCTTATTACACTAATACCCCTTTATAATCCTTTGCAGATTGGGATCTCCCATAATAACCCATTACCCGCCAGCTCCGTTCCTATTCACCACCAAAACCCGTTTCTGTTCCTTACCTCTCCTTCGTCACAAGCTCACTCCCTTGTGAAAAAACCCGCCATGGGCAGCTTTTTATTCTTTCGGGTCTCCGTGACTGTGGAATGCACTACCACATCCTCCCCTCCGTTTGGGAGTATCATTCTTATCTTCAATTTAAAATATGGGCTAAAACACCCTCATCACTTGTTTCAAAACAAGCCTTCACCTCTTCCGAGCTGATGTTCCTCCCGTGATGTTTTCGTTAGCCATGTGTGTGGGTTTATTTATCTCACTGTGACTGTCCTCCCCTGTCTGGGCCCTGGTATCCTTGTTTGTTTGAGAAGCCTTGGGCAGGGTTGTTTTTAATTGTTTATTGCTTTTTGTACTTTTGCTTTTCTATCTCTTATGGCGTGTTCTTTTCCATGTTTTTTGCATTGCTAACCTTTTATTTGTACACCGCTTTATGTTTCGACGTGGAAAGCGGTCTATCAAATGTTAAATAAAGATAAAGATAAATCTATAAACCTGGGGCCTGAAGGATCGGCACTTTTTTCTTCTCACAGCAATAGTTCCCGCCGTTGTAACATTCAGAGATTACCGTTTATATGCTGTGGTTGGTTCGTGATGGAGGGAACAGTCCTGACTCTGATAAGTAACAGACATCATTGATTAAAATATGGAATCCAGTTCTGTTTCTTGGTTGGGGCTTCATTTAGCAAAGCATGGACTACCAGTTAATGTAGACAAAAGGCGAATCCGGGACAGATTACTTGTGACTTGAATTGGGGCAATGTTAGAAGCAGGACAACTAGGCTTGATGGGACCTTGTTGTGTCTTGACTCGGTATGGCTTATAATTTATTCTTATTGTAAACTTTATTAACACTTTACAGGGGTCAAATAACTTTTCTCTCCACACACTAAATCAAGGATAACACATGTACAACGTCCATGTGTAAGGTAGTTAGGTGAGTTAATATCTAGAAATAGTTTCAATGGAAAGAAATGTTCTGCGAACAAGGGGGCACTGAATGCGTTGACTTAGGATGATACTCAGTAGTAATCTAATTTTAAGTGGAAAGAGTGGAGTGGGGGTAGTAGTATGAATTGGTTTTTTCAGACTCTCTATGAATTCAAGGAAAGCATGTGGAGGAAAGGATTTCTAAGGGAAAAGGATTGTGGGGACAAGTAGAGTTTAGTAGCAGGTATGGATGTTGGTTGTGTAGTCACTGGATAGGATCGTATGTTCTGTATATGTACCATCGTGTGTTTTCTCTGGTGGTCTATTCTGTTTCAAAGGGAAGAGGGATATGTGTTCTTTTCCACTTCAGAAGATAGGTTTCTTATTTAGGATATTTGGTATGGGATGCAGCCT
Source organism: Ichthyophis bannanicus (assembly GCA_033557465.1). NCBI lineage: Eukaryota > Metazoa > Chordata > Amphibia > Gymnophiona > Ichthyophiidae > Ichthyophis > Ichthyophis bannanicus. Next base: position 38,897,731 of record CM066043.1, on the reverse strand, counting down.
TGTTATGTGCAGAGGAGCCACAACTGCTTAAAATGGATATTTCCTTCAGGAGTTTAAATAAAGGAGCTGACTCATGTAGAAAGTGAGGGTCAGTAGACTAGAAAGGCTTTATAACAGTTTTGATCTCTGGCCTTCATGCTGCTTACGGTTGGCATCAATACTGGAGTGGGCAATATATCTTGAGATAAGCTACATATCATTTAGTTTGCAAGTCGATAAGTTGATTCAAAAGGGCAACTAAGTATGTGGGTCATTGACTGCAAAAGTATGAGCATTTGGTGTTTGACGCTAGTGAAGACCGCAGTCTCTAATACGTCTGAGGAACGGCTGCTTGCTTTTAACATCACAGTTTTAATCAGTGTATTGAATGAATGGGAAAGTGTAAATAAACGACGTTCGTAGAGATAAGTTTGGGTTTTTATTTTAGGCAAATTGTTTAAATAGGATTAGTTACTGCTAACTCATTTATTTTGCTCATGTATTGAAGTGGACCTATAGTTTGGTGTCAGTAATGTGAGGTCGCAACTCCTTGGCCATATGAACATGCAGCAATCTCTGAAAGCTTTATATTTTGAACAGTACAGAGTAGGACCTGCATTTCTGGTTGTATTTTTTTTCCAGGGTTTATAGTGGATCTTTCCAGTTGTCAGTAGTTTCCGTGTTTTCCAATCATTTCTATCTCTAATAAGGTGGTGACTTGTATCTATATTGCGTAAGGGCCCTCTCCATATTTGAAGTATTGTCTTATGACGAAGATAACGTAGTTGCGATGCCTTTTTTGTTCGATTTTTCGGGCAGTGATATGTAGCTGTCCTGATTGTTATCTTTTTCCCAACAACGATGGTGTGTTCTAAGGTATGTTGGTTTGTGAATATTCCAATGGCTTGAACTCTTTCATGGATCTGTGGTATGATCGCCAGGAGGAGTGGGGTAATTGTGGGGGCGGGGTCCTGAGTAGTCACTCCACCCCTTAAGGATGGGCCTTGCAGGTGAGTACTGGCATTCTTTTTTGCTAGTAAAAAAAAACACTGGGGCTGCGATATTTAGGGCATAGGGTGTTTAGCCATTCCTTAAAGCGGATAAGACATCACTGCTGAAACGAAGACCTGGCTCTTTCAATGCTGGTGGCCATATGTTCCTGGCCGCCCGGCAGTCAGATATCTGGGTCAAGCCTACATGGCTGGTAAAGCTAATTGGCAAATGTCTGGAATATCTTTGGCGAAAAGTTAGCGGGACCTTTATAATGTGCCTTATGTTTTCACCCTGGATATGATAACGATTTTTTGGCAGCGGAGTCAATATGTCCACTGGACCAGGATTATCGTCAAGTGCCACCTTGATTTGCATCTGAAATGCCCTGATGCGAGCTGGCTCTCATTGGCGGCCATACAACGATGGCAACCATATGGATATTCCATTGTTACTAATTGTTGTTAGTGCTGCTGGAATATCCCAGTCAGCATGCTTAACGTGAGTCCAACGTGGTCTGCTAAGATGCGCTTTAATCATGCTGACATATTGCGACCACTCTCTAGGTATTCGCCTCTTGAGCGTATAACTCTTGGGTACATATGTTGATTTTCGTGCTGTAAAAGAGAACATTTTTTTAAAAATTTGCGTTTAGGGTTCTCAGTTCACTAAGAAATTTGACTCTGGATGTAAAACCACCTCCCTTAGAGACATTACATGTTGAACATTCGCTGATCGGATTTGGCGGAAAATGTAGCTGGTAACGTACCGATGGGTGGTTTGCCTTTCTTGTAAAAAATGGGTGTTAACGGCACAGGTTCATGAATTTCAGAACAAATGAGCCGCTTTCGTGACATGGCAATTTTAGCAACAGCTTGTCAGCTTGGGCATGTCAATAGAAGTTCCCACATGGAAGGTCTAGGCTTGAAAACATTTTTGCAAAATGTGGTCTTGGTCCCTGCAGCACGGATGGTTTGTGAAAGTTGTGCCAACATTGAGTAGCCAACTGGTTTGGTAGCAAGAGTTATATGCTCACGTTTTCCAAATGGTATCACGTGTTTCATGATGGATAACATTAGGTCACTGGTGAACATTGAAGCATGTACAACAAAACACTGTCGGCTATTTTAGGACTATGCTAGAGGCGTCCTGTGGCTAGTGTATGGCAGATATGTTCTGTGAATCTTCAGATTCTAGAGGTCACAATGTCCTTCAGTGGGGGGATATGGAGGGGATGGAAGTGAAGGTGGGTATAAGGTATGGAAAAACTTTGGCTTACAATGCGCATATCTGGTTTCGTGCGCACAGTTCCTGGTGTCTGGAGTCTATTTTACCCTAAATCGGTGATATATATTCCCAACTCGCTTCTGGGTAGGTAATTTATCCTGTTATCAAGTACCCTGCAGATGGGAGGAAACAGTTAGGCAGGATTAGGAAGATATAGTGGATCTCCAAGAGGATCTGTAGGGATTGGGTGTGGGGTATGCTGGCAGCGCTAGGAGATGCTTAATGGTAGGGAGTTTCTGGGATGCGGTGAATCGTGGGCCACCACGCGACCACGCACAGTCAGAAAGACACAGTAACATTATTAAACGCTGCAACCATTCAAGGACCCCAATTCATCCCAGCACTCTTCTTGGACCCTCTGCCCTCACTCAGGCTTTCCATGCCGTCACTTTCTGATGCTGTGCTAGGTGTCTAGTCTCTCTCTCCCCCAACCACAACTCTCACCGAGTCTTTAGTCGTGTTCTAGTTGATTCCTCCCGACATCCAGTCCGGTCCCCCCCCTCCCCATCTCTCTTCTCCTCAGCTCTCTTCTGTCTTTTGTTTTGTTAAATTTTTTTCTGTTTTCGATGTCCTGTGGAGCCTTTATAAAGGTCTCAAAGTCCTAGGTTCAGTTCAAGCATCAATTGACATTGCAGTTCACCCACATCCCATTCTACCTATACCCTGGAGGGGGCTCCTATGTGAGACCAGTACAATATCATGTTGGTATGGGATAACGTTTAGGTTGATTGTTTATTCTTGCGTGTGCATGTGGATTGTTCTGCTTTGACGATGGAAATAAAATAAATGTTGTGTTCTGCTTTACTTCTCCTTTAGTTATATGTATTGGCTTTGTTTGCTGAATTCTGGTCAGTGGGGGGGGATGGCCAATACCGGCCTTGTCAACTTCAGTTATAAGGAAGTGAAGGGGTCGCCAGTCGATACTTATGAATACGTTTATATTCTATGACCAGGGCGTGTAATGGTTACTGAAGCTACCGGAGGTCCTCCGCTATGGAATAGAAAAAACGAGTGTCAGATAGGGTCCATAGTAGGCACTCATTGTACGTATTGTTCAATATTTTCTTTCAAGGTTCTACAGCGAGGTCTGTGATGGGCTTTTCCTTGGGGTATATTAGAAATGATTACAGTTTAACATAGAAAAGATGGATAAACTGTCAGTTCTAGCATCGTGGGTGAAGCCTATTTGGAACACCATTATGGTCATCACTGTCGTTGGCGCTAGTGTGTGTGTGGCTTTCAAGCAATGGCGGAATGGATTTTCTGTAAATAATCTGGGTTCTCAAATTTTTTTACAGTACTGAGTGTTGGCAGATCCCTGAACATTTCTGGGTCAATATTCAGTTGATAATTTATCTTTCTAAATGTTGGCCATGGGGGTTAAATAAAATATGTATATTTGGCACCACTGAATATTGAGAAACACCTCCAGTGACCTTATAGAACTCCATCAGTTCAGGGACTCGCGATTCCAATTGAAGTCATTTCGGAATTCAACTATTCGCAGGAATTGAGTTTTAATGCTCAGATTATTCTGCAGGGTTAAGGCTTTCCTACTTCAAAGCCATTAGGGTTTGTAGGGTTATTTATTGATTGATTGGCGAGTGAAACTCACGTCTTCCAGAACTCTATCAGAACTTTTATGTTTAAAAAATTATTATAGGTTTACTTCACTTTGGTTATTGGTAGAATTTTGCATCGCGATTCTACAATTGACCTGCCTTTTTCCTTGATGTGGGGACATTCAGCTGGCTCAAAACACGACCATCATAAGGCTTAGTTCTGTAGATCAAGTTAGATTTCATCTTGCCCTCACTTTGATGATCCCGACAATATTGGCTGCCAATATAGGCTACCATGACCCACCCACACCCTACACCACCCCCACCAATAGTTGATTTTGACTATTTTCTGGGCCACCTCCACCCTCGCATCACAGTTGTTTCCTCAGGATCATAGCGGACTGTCGGGCGTCTACATCCAGGACCAGATGGTCCTCGCAGGGATCTACGTCTAATCTGTTCCGTCGTCATACCGAGGGTGACATTTTGAGAGTGGATGCCTTTCAGCTTTTGCCATGATTGCACCTACTCTCTTTCTGGAACGTGCTTGTCACACACCAAAGCTCTATAGATTATACACCCCCCAAACGTGAAATCCAGTTCTTTAGAAGTATTGATTTTTCCAACAGGCCTTTAATTAATTTTCTGGATGGTGAAGGCTCAGGGGTAACCACCAGCATGTTTTTTGGGCTAAATTGTGTTAGAAAACTTGTTTTGTTCAAGTTGTTGTGTATTCTTATTATATTTATGCTTTTAGTAGTTTGTTGTATTAAGGGTTTTGTTGTCGGTAGTCATCCACTTTGGAATGACATAAAAAGGCAGTCAAAGAAATTACTTATCTAAGATGCCCAGTTATGGCAGCGTGATGTCTCACTATCCTGATAAGTGCGTGCTGACCAGGTCTGATGCAACAATTTTTCAGCAGCGCTATCTTGTGATAGTGCTGCCGAACAATCAGGTACTGTACTCGCATTGGCACTTTGTTGTGTTGTGCCGGTTGGCGGAATATCATGGCTCTGCAAGCATAGGGATGTGCTTACCATGATATGTAATCTGACGAGTGGGGCAATATTCAATTCGGCTATCTTTATATATTTAGCAACTATGTTCGAACGGAACAAGGAGAAGAAACAGTAACTGGTTTTAAATATAAGCAAATGTATAGGAAGACAAGGCTGCATGCTTTTGCCCCTCATAGCTGTGGTAATTTATATGCAAGAAACAATATCATGGCTAGGAGAAGGCAGCGCCCAGATGGTTATGAAGCCAATAGAGTGTGTGAATGATTGGTGGAGAAGACTCATATAAAACAAACCTTCACTATGCTGAATGATTTCACACAGTATTACTGGTCTGAGGAACAGTGAAGATTGATTCTTGAATTAAACATTCTGACTTGCTAGCCACAAGCAAAACCGAACCCAAATTTTCTAGTCTCCAAATTGGGCCTGGACATTACTGTATATTAGAAGAGATAAGATCATTGGACGGTACTGTATAATAAATACAGGTTCATCGTTCTTGAAGGAGAAGAATAGAAATTGAAATTTGTGAACAATCTTTTAACTTACTTGGGATGTTCAACTATCATGATAAAGATAGAGCAAAATAGAAGTTCAATGAATTTCAAACGCTCGGACATTGACTTCCTTGGTCAAGCAGGGCTATGAAACTGACCTAGATAAAGATTTCAAAATGAGCAGAAGATGCTTCTCTCTCCATTAACAAAAAAGAATTCGAACTGTGTTTCTAGAAGCGATGGTATTTTCAATTATAATCAGTATGGATTGTGAAAGCTGGACAGTGAAAAAGACAGACAGGAAGAAAATTGATGCATCTTTGAAGTTTTGGTGCTGGCGTGCGAATACTGTGTGATTACCATGGATCTGGCCCTGAAGAACAGTAAAACGCAGTCGACTGTTATGGTACTAGAGGAGATCAAACCTAAGCTTTTCATTTAGGAAGACACCACACGCACCCTACAGACTTAGCTTTTCATAGTTTGGACACAGCATGCGAAGAGAGAACTCATTAGAGAGAAAGACATCATGCTTGGCAAGATAGATAGGTCAACGCAAAAGAGGAAGGTCACAAGCCAATGAGATGGGATGCGATAACATAACAAGCAGATATGGGTACCAGTCTGGAGTCAAAAAATGGAAGCCGCCTGACTGAATATTTTCCGAACATTGCGCTATTTAGGATAGCCTATCCAGAGGGGCGCCATTGTAGTATGACGCCGACTCGACGGCACTTAACAACAACACACAACAATCATAACATAAAACATCTTATATATCGAGTAAACTGGTGTAATGGTTAGGAGAAGTCAACGAGTGCTATCGCCAAGTTAGTGAAATGGTAACTCCCGCCTTGACCCTTGTTGTTGTGGTTAAGTGCCATGTCGAGTCGGTTGTCGACTCATAACAATCCTCTGTATAGTTGTCCGAAATGGTGTTCAGTCTTCGAGTCAGGTGGATAATTGTTGGCAGACTGTGGTACACGTAGACTGCTGTTATTGTATCTGATCCCTCTCATTACTAGCCTTCCTCTTTTGCATTGACCTGCTATATTGCCAAGCCTGATGTCTTTCTCTAGTAATCTCTCTATTCACATTGATGTAGCACAATAGTATGAGAAAGTCAAAGTCGTGTCATCTGAGCTTCTAAAGACTGGCTTAGGGGGATGTTTACTAAACTGCGTGAGTGCAATTTCGTCGGAGGTAGCATCCGTATTAGGTTGGTGGTAGGTGAGTGACATGAAACCCCAAATAATGGACATTTGGGCGGTACATCGTCCCCAATTACACGCGCGTTCAATTCCAGGTTAACGAGCGTAAGTCGGGCGATGTTGGCGCTGTGTACCGTTGCGCGGTAATCGTAAGGAAGACGTACAGACACAAAGCACTGAATAGAGCGATTTAGTCCACATATGGTTATCGGAACTGACAGCTGGTACAGGCAGCGATGGGGTTCGAGTCCCCAGTGTGCCCTAACGCGGTAACGGCTGTGTCCCAGGCGACAACCTGTGTACATTATAGTAGGGAATGAGGATAGGCATGTTTTGGTTACGTTGAGTATTGGTGTTTGTTCCAGTAAACACAAGCCTCGGAAGTGTGTCCCAGCCACGTACGTTGGTGGCTTGCGTACGTGCAAGGCTGTCGGGTACGTGTGTACGTGCCGGTAAGGGTTTGTTTTAGACACAGTGGGGGCATATTACTTATATTTACAGACTCTGTAGGGGGTATCTTTGCACCTATTGGCATTATTGATAGCAGAGGTACGTGTGATGGCCTATGGTTTATCAGAGCCTGTGAGCAGGGTGCTGGAGTTTCACAGGGTTGGATTGTGACAGTCAAACCCATGATGCATTTTGCCACATTGCAAATCAGCGTTTGTCTTGCACATTGTTTGGTTATCACACCATGGGGTAATGCACCCCCACAGCACCTCGAGCTCTGGTAATTTTTGGTAGGGGGAAACTGACACATTGTGCACCCCCACAGCTACCTCAGCCTTGATTAGGGGTTACTGTCCAGTGCTTTTGTAGACTGGTAACCAGAGTAGTTCTACACACCGTAAACATTGTGCGTGGTACTGTGCTCACCCTGATGGTGCAGTGAGGCGCCCAGCAAGAGGTCCACAGCACCGTCCATGGCTGAAAGAGGCCATGGCGCAGGTCCAAAAGCAGGGTTTACAGTGTTGTCAGATAGGTAGGTTCTGTAGTGGAAGCTACATTGGACATCTCTGTCTGCTTCAGTCCGCGTGTAGCCCCGAGTGCACCACCACCACCCCTCCCCCAGGGTGGCAAACAGGGTTTCGCCCTCAAAGTTTGCTAGTACGAGTGGGACAATTAACCCTAGTCCTGCTGAGGATACAGACATCCAAACAGTGGCCATGTTGCAATGCAGAGCTGATGATCATCAGCTCATAACACAATAGCAGATCCGACTATTAGGCGATGGAGATGGTTTGCTGTCACCCCATCACTCTCTGATATTCATGGTGCAAGCCATCAGCCACTGCAATGCCAACTAATTCATAACATACCTACCACCTGCAAACAGTCTGGCGTAGTGCCCAGTGGAGAGGCTCTGCACCCAGAACTGGGAGGTCAGCTGACACAGCAAGCAGATACATCAGTGCCTGGTGTGGCCTGCAAAAGAAGAAACCTCTAACTTATCAAATTGAGTGAGAAGTACTAGATTGCACCATGGTGATGTGCCTAGCCATGGAGGCCTGTGGTCATCTGCTACTGCAGTCGCAGGTGTGAGAGTTGATCTTCGTCAGTCAGGAATACTGAGGTCACCCTGTCTGTTAGGTAGGTGGTTGGCTGGTCACTACAATGTGCCTGTCACTGCGTCTCGATGGCCCGGGAGTGCCGATGCACCATTTTTGCCAGGCCACATGTCCGGCATCTACCCCATGTACCTTGACCTCATATGCACATTGGGGCAGTCCCAGACGTAACGTGGCAGCCTGAGGTGTACATTGCTTGGAGTCATTGTGGACTGTGGAAAAGGGTTGGCAGCCTACCTACCCACTGGGCTTGACAGACAGTCCACCAACCACACATAGCCTATAGCCAGCTGTGTGCTACTAATAGAGGACATGTTGTGTGTTCATCGCAGCTAATACTCACTACCCAGAATCTAAAGGTGGGCATAGATACAGGGCGATGGAAAAAGATTGATGGGTACAAGCCAAGGCTTGTGTTGGGGGTGTTCGAATTCCCCAGGGTGGCGTTCAAGCAAAAACACTTGAATTCAGGAGAACCAGACCTGCAGCAAACACCGTCAGAGCATCAGAAGATTGTTAGGGTGAAGCGTCAATGAGCCATATGTGCTGGTAACTGATTAGGAACTTAGATATCTGCCAGGTTATGGGCCAGTAGTCGAACAGTTTGATGTAGGCTCTGTAACCATTATAGACCATGTGGGTATAGTGGGATAAGGCATTGTCCTAAGGTACGTGCACAGGACGGTAGGCTAGTAATTAGGGTGGAGATATCAGGCGAGGGCCCAATGTCTTGGCTGCAAATCCGAAAGAAGGCAATTGTAGTACCAATGTGTGCCTGTGGGTTTTGGTTAGGGTGTGTTGGCATAGTTGGGCTGACTGGCTTTACGGCAAGAGAGGGATGTGTACCCCGACTCCAGTCCTGGTGTTTCAACCATGGTTCTGGGTTTGTTTCATGCATTGGCCCTCATAAAATATTGCATGAGACTACATTCTGATATGACCAGTTGGTGTTTGGTTGCGGGTGGTGCATAGCTATGCCGCCACAGGCATCCTTATTTAGTAGGCAGTCTATTGAAGCCGGGGAAAGGTGTGGGGACCTAGCAGGACTACATTTGGAGGGACTCTGCTGTAGGGTAATGTGCCGGTTTCTGGTGTCTGTGTTTGGGTTGTTTTTTGTGGCAAAATATAGGCCTATGCGTATAGGTGCTCTTGCAATGAAGACGTGTCTTAATCTATCACTGATTTACGTGGGTTGGGTACCCCCCCAAAACTGTGGGGCTTGTGGTTGGCAGGGAGGCCTCGCTGCTCAGCTGGGATCTAATTGATACTTGTTGACCCTCTGGTTCTTTACAGGCACTGGCTTTGTGTCTGTTGCTACTCTACATCTGTGGCAACAGGAGACAGTGTCAGTCCCTGGAGTGTTAGTTAAACCGGTCCGGCACGAGGTGCAGATACCCTGCTCTGCGAAAAAAGGTTTACTGTGGGCCTCATTTACTGTGTATGTTCGAGACAAAGGGGACAAGTTAATACTCACAGCTTGGAGACCTCAGAAGATAGGGGCATCATCTACCCATTACCAAAGCTGCGGCAACAATGATATCATTGGGCAAGTATTACACAAACACTCCCAGGACCAGCTCCTATTACAATGAACATGATTTTGAATTAGGGTTCTGTGGAGCGTAGACCCTTTACACGATCATCATTCCTTTGTTACTTGGTGCTTTAGGGGGAGTGTTGTTCCTTGTTTGCTCGCATTGATTATCCACTTGTTTCCCCGCATTGAATTATGCTTTTGAAAATGTTTCTTGTGGTGTTTTAACGTTTTTTTATTTGACAACTATCTTGTAGTCTGTTGGGCACATGTATACACTGCTCACGGTTTTTGTGGGTTTTCCACGTGATTTTTCTGTACATTTGGCTGACCGGAAATGGGTTTGTTTCGCTTCCATTGTAAAGGCTCGTTAAACTGAGCGGTTTTTCATTCGCCGTTTGGAATTGAGCTCAGAAATTCCGCGCTTTTTGTTAGTATGAGGGGAGCACTGGGCCTACCGCACACTCTCAGCCCATGACCCCTTCTCTCTCACCCACTCTCCCACCTTCTTGCGCTGGCTGGTTGTAAAGTCGTGCTGCGGTAGAGAGGGTTCTGATCAGACAAAAGATAGTGACTGAGCAGGAGAGAGTGGAGCGAAGAAATTGAGAGGGAGGTAGGGCAAGACCTCCCTCGGGGCACAGCGGAGAGAAACGGAAAGATTGATTTTTTCCCGAGAAAAAACCTTCGTGGACCTGTCGTGCGGTTAACGCCGCGGTTAAAGTTTGATATACGATCGGTAGCTGCGTCAGAACGTTGCGGAGTTCGGAGCAAACGGTGCTAACTGATCATTAAGGCAGACTTATACAGCGCATTAATCTACGTTGTATTTGTAAGAGTAACTTGATTCAAACATAATCTCCCCTTAGTTTTTGGATTCTCCTGTCTGTAGTATCTGACTGGTTGTTCTTTGGGAAGTCAGATGGTATTAGACGAGTGTTCGGCCGCAAGCACCCTTTATTCAAATGGCCCTCTCGATTTTTTTTTTTTTCACTGTCTAGTTTTTTCACTGCTCCAATGATAACATGTAAAATATGTCTAGTGTCCGCTGCTATCCAGTGGAAGCAGTGCTCAATATTACGTATTTTATTTAATCAATGTGGATGGCCCATTTAAAAAAAAAAATGCCAATAGGAATGATGACCTCAGAGAAATGTGAGTCATTGGTAAGCTATTTGCATTTAGGATTGATCTGCAGAGCATGCTCGTTTAGACAAGGGAAAAGGAGGGCGATCTCAGTGTGAAACAAGAGAAGAGGGTGTTTTATCCACAAGGTGATAGGCATACAAATACGGCAATTGGCAGCAACTATCTAGATTTAAGGAGTAGATGTCTTACCAGTTCTTAAGTTCTTAATTAGTCTCACAAGCTGGGATATATCGTTATAGCAGTGTGTACAGGCTGTCATCTGGGTGGGTGCTGACTGGTCTTTTTTCCTGCTACCAATCTACTTTGTTTACTGTTGTTAGTCCGACATTGGGAAGAAAGAATGGAAAAGGGTAAAAGAATGATGACATTTGGTGGTGAAGATTGTGAAAAGGTGGAACAGGGGATGCGGTGACCGTGAATGATGGTTATTATGGGTGACTATTTCAATGGGGAAGGAAAAAAATTATAGATACGGGAACTAGAAAATGATGATTCCAAAGAGCTATGTGCTCATTATGTCTGGAGATTTCCACTGGCCGGGCATCTAAGATGAGCATTAGCAGTGATCCTGTAAAACAAACACCAGGCTATGTGTAAAAAGATATCTCTGCTGTGGACTGGGGGTAATTTGGGTGATTTCCTGTGTGCTGGTGATAATACAAGAGTGTTGAAATATGGAATGAGAATATTGGTGGATGTAATTTATTATACAGGTTTTATATACCACTCTTTATCATTTCCACTAATTCAAAGTGGTTTTACCGTGAAAACTTTTTAAACTTTGGATAATGTACATTTAAACAGGGGACCATTGATAACTTGCATTTTTCATGAGGCAAGTGTGGGGTTTAAGTAAACTTGGGCCCAAGGGCCACAAGGGAGTGCCATGTGGTGAATCAATAACCCGGTCCTCTTGGGGTCCCAAGCCAGAGTGATGAAACTTGTTGAACACCGCATTGTTCTTCTTGCCTATGGATTACTGTGAAGATACTTGTTTCATGAAAGGTTACCATACTGCTGCGACCTCTGCATCATGCATTGGTAACAGTTCCTCAAGCGATCTTTAGTGTTGTGGGGCTTTTGCTTGTATTGAAATCTTTATGCTGCGACGAAATCTTCAGAACAGGTTTAGAGTCCGTGTGTGGCGGGGATGGATGCAGTGTGGTGTGGCTGGGGTGTGTTGGAGGATGGGTGTGTGTTGTGGGGAGGGTGTTGGGGGGTGAGGTGTGTTGTGGGGCGTGTGCAGGTGGGTTGTATGTGGTTGCATGAGTGCGTGGGGTAGCTGCAATGTGTGTTGTGTTCCATTTTTGTGAGGGGTTGCATGTGGTTGTGGAGGGAGTGTATGTGTGTGTGGAGTGTGGTTTGTCTGTGTATGTGTGTGTGTGTATTTGGAGGGAATGGGGGTTATATGTGGTGGCATGTGGTGGTGGGTGCTTTTATCGGTGGGTGAGTGTGAGCATGTCGTGTGGGGGCGGGGGGTTTTTTCGGTGGGGATGGGGGGGTGGGGGGGGGGGGGATGTGTTGTGGGGTGTATGTGTGTCTGGTGTTAGGGCTATTGTTATGGAGGGTGTGTTTGGCATGCATGTAGTGGGGTGTGGAATGGTTTTTATGTGGGGTTTTGGTGTTATGTGTGTGGTGTGGGGATGGGGGCGGTATGTGTGTGGGGTGGTGTTGGTGGTTGTGTGTCTGATTTCCCCTGGAATGATTTGTGGGTTGATGATTTAAGGACTGCAGAACGACGTAGGAAGGTTTAAGTGAATGAAAATAGTTTATATAGGCAATAAGGGGGTGATGGTGCACAATATGAAAAGACAGTGGGTGAGGATTAATTGGTGTAAACTATCTGGTTAGTATGACCAGGGTTCTAACTTTTGATTTTATCTTTAAATATTATTCTATAATATTTTAACCTGGGTAAGTGCTCAAATGTTTTCCGCATGCTTCTAACTAAGTAAGATGCCTGGCTACTGTATATATATAGTATAGATCTGGAAAACACAAGTAGATTTATAGGGATAAATATTAATCTGGTTCTCGATTATCATCTCTATTGTGTGTCAGCTGGTTTTTCTGGTGTCAACTGCTGGCAGGTCAAACTTATTCCATAGATATTCAGTGAAGTATCCAGATAGCCACGCTTCCATGGATATATCTGGATCTGGTGGTGACCACTATTTAGCTTAGCCAGACAGCAGCAATATTTACGCCGCTAGCCCCGATAGCAACTTGACACAGCAAAGTCAGGTGGGCCTAATGTTAGGTTGATTTGTTATACAGTGGAATGACTTTGAAAAGTGGCCTCCTAACTGGATGATAATATGGGACTAGTGCTGCTTCCGTTGCCTGGCAGACTGCCCTGCACTCACCTGGGCAAAGCCACAGATGGTCAGAGGAACAACTCTTAGGGTAGTGCCGTGACTAACCCTCTCGCCTAGCATTTTATTCAGTGTAACAGGTGCTGACTCACTGGGATAGGTTGACTATAAGGCCTTATTACGCAATAGACTGTTATCAAGTTTTCAGTCTTTCAATCAACTGTTGGTGTATTTCTAGTTCTGTCTTTTTTCTGTCCTCTGTATTTTGATCTCTTTGTTTTTTCCTGTCATTTTTCCCTAGCTGCAGGGTCTGAGTCTCCTTTTCTCTGTCGTTAGTTCTCCCTCATTTAGTTTTTGTGTTTTTTTTTTCTATATGATTTCTGTTTTTTTATATCTGCATCATTTCTATTGTTCCTGTGTTTTTCTTTTGGTCTTATTCCGTGCCGTCTACATACGTTTCCGTTTTGCTGCTCTCTATTCATCGAGTTATTTCTCTTGTCTTGATGTTTTTCAATACATTGCCCGGTTTTGCCACTGTGTTTTGTTTAAAAATTTAGTTCAGTCTGTTTTTGTCACCTTCTCCGGCTGTGCTCCATGTGACCTAATAATTTATTATCTATTTATTTTTGTTTTGTTATTAGGCTGATCAAAAAAAACAAAACCTTGTACTGGTCAGATTGCATGCACTTAGACTTAGACAAAACGCGATCTCCAGCAGCCCTGAACTTCTATAATTAGAGAATCCTCGGTGACGTGATGGAGATCTGATGTTCTGTAGTATCAGCAATGGATATGGATCAATTATTGCTAAATAGTCCAGTCACTATAGCTGTATTCTGGTCGTTTGATTGGATAATACCTTGTTGTATACTATTCCTAAATTTTTCCATATCTGTATAATTGTTTTTTACACATATATCATTTCAGGTTCTGTCTGTTGATCCAGCTAAGGCCCATCACCTCAATACAGTGGAATAGTGTTCTGGGATTTAATTTACCAATAAAAATTAAGGATTGAAGAGCCTCTGAGAGCTAAAAAACTGTATTTAATAATGGGCTTTTTGCTGACTAAGAATAATGTAGAAACACGCTACTTCCATTGCTATGTTATTTCTCTCCTACACCCTCCCCTGATTTTTTTGCGTTTTTTTCACTCAGTTTGCTGCCTTTCTACTGGATGTATGTGTATGTGATTGCTTGTCAGCGCACCTGATGATGTCTCTCCATCGGCGACCATAGATCGGAAGTGCTCGGCAGGTAGCCCCTTACCCCACCGGTCCCGCACCTAGCAATCCACGTTCTTCCTTCTTCCGCATTGCTAGCAAGGACTGACGTTGCAACCGCTGCTCTAAGAAACTTATACAAAAAGAAGAAAGATTAAAATTTATTTGGTGAACTGATCGATGAAGACAAAACACTTTCAAACAGATCGTAGCTTGGTAAGATAACTGCAATCCAATCATGACTAAACCAGCAAAAATTGCGGAGTTTTGTATAAAAAGTGCAGGATGTTGTAGATCAAGAAAGAAGATGATTCGTATCAATGCATATGAGCTGTGCGAGCAGGGCTTGGAGGTGCTTTTCCTAGTGCCCATTACTAATGTGTCGAGGACTCGAGATAACATTTGTCTCCATTGGATGGCCCTCCCTGTGGTACGACAAATTCAAGGAGCCAATGTTGTTGAAGGATTTTCTTGTGGTCACTTTACCTCCCTGAAGAGTTATGTATCAGCCGCTACTTCCACATGCCCCACAGGGACCGCCCGTACAGCCGTGGATGTGTCCTCCCCCGGGCCTCTCCATCCCCTGCGCAGCCCCCCCCCCCCCCAAGTGCTGCTGGAGAGGATACCGCCGCCGCAAAGACTGGGAGCACGGCTCCCCCCGCTGCCCAGATGAATCCTCATGTACTCCCCCTCGAAGCTACTGGCCTCCCCCAGGCAGCTGGACACCATCCCTAGGAGCCCCCATCTTCAGCAGCAAGCAGTATCACTTCTGGAAGCAGTATCAGTGTCAAGCTTCGCTCCACACCATCAGATGGCCGGCCACCATAGCAGCAAGGGGAGCCCCGATCAACGTCACTGCACCAACAGGAAAACTCTCTGGCTGCACTACAGCACCAGGAAGACCTGCACGCCCTGCCCAGATACAGAAGATCATCACAATCACTGGTGCCATGCCTCCCGGAGACACAGGAGCGCGAAAGGAGAGAGAGAAGGGTGCACTCCAGCAGTAGCTGGGACCTGGCTAGGACAGCACTCGGAGGAAGCACAAGAGCAGGAGTCGGAGAGAGCGGGAGTTCCCCTCTGGCTCGTCCCCTCCCACCTCGTTCAGCAGCAGGGGACTGGGCAGTCAGATCATGCAGAAGGAGCCCTCAGCACCGCGGGGACCCTGCAGCTCCTCTCTTGCCTTAATCCAGCAAGGTCTCCAGCAACTCCAACGCTCCCTGCCACCAGGGGGAAGAAGGACATGCCATCGCAAGCCACCATACCCACAGTCTCTGGCCTCGACCTGTCTGCAGCTAGCCTTGCCAACCAATGCGGATGCACAGGCAACCCCTTGAGGGGATCCTCCCCAGCAACCACGAGCCCCTCCCCGGGCCTCCAATCAGAGGAAAGCGGTGAAGAGGAGGAGAAAGAGGTGGTAGTGTGGGCTCTACTGCCTCTAAAGACTCTGCAGAGGGGCTTTCTCCCAGCATCAGCCACAAGAACAGAACCCCCACCACCACAGCCCCCCCCCTTCCCAAAGACCTCACTTATCCAAATTTCCTATAGAAGGTAGCGGCTGCTGGAGCACTTCTATCTATGGCATCGTTGGAGGATGTCACCAGTTGTGGCTGACTTATCCTGCTGTCCACGGAGAACCCCCGTTACAGGTAAGTAACCTCGCTTTCTTCGCTGTCAACTCTTAAGTGACACAAACCTACACAGTTGACTCTCTCTGAAAAGGTGTCAAGCAACAGTACCCATGATATGATAGCACCGAAAAACACTGATTTTTTTGTGCCCTCTAAAATCACCTAATTAGCTAGAAAATAGTTTATAAACTAGAAATGTGTATGCTGGTTTTAAACAAACCTTTGCAAATTTCAGGCATTTTTTTCATGTTTGTTTCACTTCTTCGTTCTTTGCACACAGTGTATGCACGCAATAATACCTTAAGCACACAGATCAGTTGTATGCACGTTAATTCATAAGTATAATTCCCAACATTGTGTTTGTCAGAAAGTCAGTTTTTATTATTTGTCACTTTTCATTTTGTAAAATTGCCAAAGGTCAATGTACCTGCTGCTGAGATTTGCACGTGCTTTTACTGTGGGTGTCTTTTCTAACTAAAATAATGTGTAATATTTGAAAACACAAAAAGACCATGTATTTGTTATTCCCCCACCCCGCTATCTTGAGGCGGCTTCCCCAAATGAACTCGCCCATTGTTGAATTATCTGTGGTATATTTAGCCGCATTCAGCGCGAGAAATTCTCAAATTCCCTGCATCAAATGCTTCTGTCTATGGAAGTCCCCAGTACATATTGCCTCTCCTCGTGTTTTCATGGTACAATAAAATATTTTGAAAATCTTTTGTTATGTACAGCTTGGTTAATTTCCTTTCATTGTTTTTATGCATCTAAAGGCACGTTTAGACGCGACCCGGAGATCAGAATTTAGAAGTGGAGGGTCGGGATGTGCTCCGTCTCACACACTCACCCCCCTGCAGAGAGAGGAACCATTTCAAAACTATACAAATGGGAGAACATCGATGAGGGGCAACTCGGCAGCTTGCAAACCTAGAAATGCAGCTGCGCCTAATTAAATACAGAGGACTCTATCTTGAACCCATTTCAATTTGGGGGAAAATAAACATTAGGAGATGAAGGGTGGGGAGTCTCCTGTGAAGGGCCAAAAGAAGGACTTTTTAAATACCTTATTCATGTCGGGGAGCAAGGGGTAAATCTAGGCATGGGCCATTTTGGGCTTACATGTGCATCCCCACATATGTCTCTGTGACCTGCTCCTCTTTCACTCATATATTTCCCTGCGATTATAAAAAGTTATGCCACCAACTACGCTCTCTCTCCTTGCCTAGAGTACTGACTGTCATCAAGCAACAGCAACTTGAATTTTGTATGTGTAGTTATGTTTATGTCATCTTAGTTCTCTTAGCGTATCACTCTCTCTTCTCATTTCACAACTCAGTTTCTGACGGCTACCTTTTTTCCTCTTATTCACCACCCTTTTCATTGGCCACTCTTGGAAACATGATACTGGGCTAGATAGACCTTTGGTCTGACCCAGTGAGGCATATCTGATGCTCTTATGTTTTGGCACTTTCTATCAAAATCTCTTCCATTAACATATTCATAAATTGAATCCGAAACTAACTGCAGGATCAACTTACATGGTTGTAGATGAATAGTGGACAAGACAGCAAAGATTCAGGAAATAGCCGATCATTGGTTCCCTGGATGGGAACAGCTGATTGGTCAGACCCCTACTTAAATCACAATTTCACAGATGAAGGATTTTTCAGGGTATGTGCCATATGAAAAAGATAAAACACAAACAAATGTAGAATATCAGAAAAAGGTCTGACAATTTGACATAATAATACCTATCCTCAGCCCCCCTCACCGCCCCCAGCCCCCACCCAGACGGTACAGGGGTACTACCCTACTCCTGTCACTTAACCCAGATACAAAACATATTCCTATACCAATCACCTGATAATATCTGTTACATATCTTCCTCTAGACAGAGAGAGTAGTCAGGAAAGCAAAGATACAAATAGCAAGAAAAATAGCCAATGCAATAAAATGTGAGCGACAAGACATGTTTCAGATCTGTTAGTGAGAAGAGGAAGGGCAAAAGTGGAATTGTGAGACTCCAGGGCGGGAAGAATATGTAGAAGCTGATGAGGCATAAAGCAGAATTGACTTAACAAATATTTCTGTTCTATGTTCACAGATGAAGACCCAGAGCAGGACCTCAGAAAACACCCGCAAATAGGAACAGAAGTGACAGGGATCTTGAACAATTTTCAGAGAGGCTATGTTCATGAGGAACTAGCTAAATTAAAAGTATATAAAGTAATGGGACCGGATGGGATACATCTGAAATAGTGAAGGAACTTGGAGGACTTTTAGCGACTCCACTGACTGACCTTTTCAATTCCTCATTGGAGTCTGGGAGTGGTGCCAAAGGACTGGAGAAAGACACACGTGGTCCCTTTACACAAAAAGCAAAAGTAAGGATGAGGTTGAAAAAACTACAGTCCGGTTAGTCTGACCTCTAGTGAGTAAATGAATGGAAACACTGTTAAAACAGAGGATAGTGAGGTTTCTGGAGTCCAGTGGATTGCAGCATCTGAGGCAGCATGATTTTAACTAAAGGCAGGTCTTGTCAGACAAATCAAATTAATTTCTTTGACTGAGCGACCAGAGAGTTGGACCAAGGGAGCCCTAGATGTGGTGTAGGTAGATTTTAGTAAAGCCTTTGACACCGTTCCACACAGGTAACTTATAATTAAATTGAGCACCCAAAAGTGACTGACTGTGTTAGAAAATGGTTGAGTGGGAGGCGACAAAGTGTACAGGTAAATGGAGCTCACTTTGAGGAGAAGGATGTTACCAGTATGTGCCCCAGAAATATGTCCTTGATCTGTTTCTTTTTTAACATTTTTGTAAGTGATATTGCAGAAGGGCTGTCGGGTAAGGTTTATTTCTTTGCAGATGATACCAAAATCTGCAATAGAGTAGACACCCATGAAGGGCAGTAGATAACATGAGGTGGCGATCTAGCTACTACTACTACTGAACATTTGTTATAGTGTTACAAGACATACACAGCGCTGCACAGACACATGTACAAGACAGTCCCTGCTCATCAGAGCTTTACAATCTAGTCAAGACAGACAACACAGTAGCTGTAGACATGGGATACATCTAGGGGGAATGGTAAAGAATACAAAGGAGATCAGGTGAGCCAAGATCCACAAAGCAGCAGCGAAGAGGTGAGTTTTCAGCCTGGATTTGAAAAGAGTCAGAGAAGGCCTGATGTACAGACTCAGGTAGTTTGTTCCAAGCATTAGGAGCAGCAAGGTAAAAGGAGCAAAGTCTGGCGTTAGCAATAGAAAAGAAGGGCACAGATAGAAGCGATTTGCCAGAAGAGGAGTTCTCGAGGAGGGGTGTAGAGAGAGATGAGAGAGGAAAGGTAGTGAGGAGCTGCAGAGTGAATGCACTTATAGGTCAGCAGGAGAAATTTGAACTGGATGCAGAAATGGATAGGGAGTCAATGAAGTGAATACAGAAGAGGGGTAATATGAGCATTACGAGGCTAGAGGAAGATTAGCCGCGCAGCAGAGTGTTGAACAGATTGAAGGGAAGAGAGATGATTCAGAGGGAGACCGGTAAGGAGTAAGTTACAATAGTCTAGACGGCAGGTGATTAAATAGTGGATAGGTGTCTTAGTATTGTGTTCAGAAACGGAAGGGGTTAATTTTGTTGATGTCATAGAGACAGAAACAACAGAGAGCAATTTTTTTTTTTCGGAGTCAAAGATAACTCTGAGGTTGCGAGCTGAGGAGACAGGAAGGAGTAGAGATTTATCCACAGAGACTGCTAAAGGAGGAAGGGAAGAGGAGGGTTTAGGGGTAAAATAAGAAGCTCAATTTTGGCCATGTTCACTTTCAAGTGACAGTGAGACATCCAAACAGCAATGTCCGCAAGGCAAGCAGAGATCCGAGCCTGGATTGCCGGAGAGATTTCAGGTGTAGAGAGGTAGATCTAGCTTGAGGAATGGTTGAAAATTTAGCAGCTGAGATTTAATGCTAACAAATTCAAGGTCATGCATTTGGACTGCTTCTGTCCACGAAGGACGAATGGGACCTGGGGGTGATCTTAAGGTGGCTAACCCGGTAGACAAGGAGACGGCAAAAGCCAGAAACTTGCGTGCATAGGGAGAGGAATGGCTAGCAGAAAAAGAGAGGTGATAATGCCTCTGTATAAGTCTTTGGTGATACATCATTTGAAGTATGGTGTGCAATTCTGGAGATCGCACCTTCAAAAGCTAAAATAGGATAGAGTCAGTGAAGAGGGTGCTAGCAAAATGATCAGTAAGATTGGTCATAAGGAATATGGCAACAGAGTTAAAGATCTTAATATGCATACTTGGGAGGAAAGGCGGAGAGAGGAGATTATAATAGAGATGTTTAAATACCTCCATGGCATAAACACACAGGAGGAGAGCCTCTTTCAAGGAGGCTGCTAGGTACGTACGACCTAGATTGGCTACTGTTGGAAACAGGATACTGGGCTTGATGGACCTTGGTCTGACCCAGTATGGCATATCTTATGTTCTTATGTTCTTAAAACTCTGCAACTAGGGTGCATAGAATGAAGGTGAAAGGAGACAGACTCAGAAGTAATATGCAAAAGTATTTCTTTACAGAAAGAGTGGTAGATGCATGCAACAGACTCCCAGTGGAGGTAATAGAGACCAGGACAGTATCTGAATTCAAGTAAGCATGAGACAAACACAGAAAATCTCTAAAGAAAAAAAAGGGATTATAGTAGTTGGTACGGAAAGTGCAGACTGGATAAGCCATGTGGTCTTTTTCTGCCATCATGTTTCTGTGTTTCTCTATGAATTCAGAATTGAGTTAATTCACTTTTCACAGATCCTTAATTCTAATGTATAAAGTTAGGCTCCTGACAATCTGCAAATAAAGCTTAGCAGTGTCACTCGAGGATCAGTTAAGAACCTATAATCTATTGGGAAGTGACTATCACTACCTTCAGAGAAAAGAGGAGATGGCCAAGACTCTGGAGAGAGGAGAGGCAGGAAAGAATCTATAGGGAAAATGGGAAGAGGTTGGGAAATGCAGTGAACCCTGGTGGGCAAGGAAAGGAACATTGGGAAGATGGTGGGGAAGAGGGCGATGAAAACTGATCTTAAGTAGAAAGATGGAACAGAAATGTAAAATGTCATGGACGAGTGAAAAGTATCAGAGAAAAAGAAGGGGGAGGGAGAACTTGATAGGAAATAGGTTAAAAGGATTTAGATAGAACGGGCAAAGAGCTGAAGAAGGAACAGAAGGGAGAATGAGCGTGTGGAACGGGAAGCAGTAAAGCAACCACCCCATGTGCATCCCCTCCCCTCTTTGTTAAATATTAGATTTCTCACATTTATGTCATGAATGAAATTCAGTCAAATTCTTCTATGCAAGGTTACGTTGAAAAACAGGATAATTGAATGCCTTATTCTTGTATAGGCAGGACACAGGACACAACCTTTACAAATGAGGACTGTCCTCTGACCACCCTAGAATTCCCATACTATCCTCTGAGTTCTCGCGACACACCGTACTGCAGCCAAATCCTGAAAGGGTAATAGCAATGCACATCCTAACAAAAGTGAGAAGAAGGAGAAAAGTTCACCTGCAAGAGAACGCAAATAGAGGGGAATAGCCCAAGCGATTCATACCCTGGGAAAACTGACACTGTGCAGATACCTGACACCAAAAGGAAGAGCATTTATAACTCTCTGGTTAGATAATGGAATGTCTCAATAACACCCCTGAAGAGAGACTCCCGTGGTTGGGTCCTGTGCTATAATTGGGTGTGGGAGAGTTAGACCTCTCTAGACAAAAAGAGAGCGAGCAAGATAGAAGACACTGTGATGAGGGAACCTACATAAAGAAAGGGAGAGAAAAATTCAGCCTGGAGCAGGAAGTTGCCGAGTGACTCCTTGTCAGGGCTGCCCACCGTCCCACGGGGGAGAATCGTGACACTGCTTGGGAAGTAGCTCTGTGCCTTAGAAAGCATATTAAAAGTCTACAGCCAGGAATTAGGAGTGAGGAAGTGTGGAAGTGAGGAGATCCTTTGGGAATTTAGAAGTAGCCCTAGCACATGATTACTGTCAGGGGATAGACAAAGAATCACTTAAAGGTGAAAGTGATGGTTAATATCAGAAAGTAAAAGTCTGCTTCAAACAGTGAGAAAACTCCAGGGCAACCTCATTTCGGATTTTCCTTTGAGATGCAAGAGGGATGAGTGTATGCTTGTACTCTCTGGTCAGTGGAGCCTTATATACAAGAAAAGGGGGGGGGGGAGAATTTGCTTATAAAAATTGCAGTTATAAAACCAACCAGGTGGAAGAAGCCAAGAAAGTTTTTTTTAAATAGGGATTTTTTTAAAAAAACCAAGGGATGAAAAAAAAAAAATTAAAATTGGTATTTATTGTATAAACACTTTAAAACCACCGTTTTTTCTCTTCCTCCCTCCCCCCCCCCCCCCATTCTGGCTTGTCACGTATCCCCCATTAGTTTCTGTGCCTTTTCTTTGTTGACAGCTCCTATATGGCCACAAATGTAAAAAAGGTACCAAGAATAGCACCTGTGGCATGAAAACACTGCATAGTGCTGCATAGTGCTGCTGAATAGCCCAGATAAGTTTAGGACAGATCAATGGCTGTCTAACTTTCTCCGGTTTGTGCTGTCCGGTTAGCGGCTGAATATCAGATCGCAACAGCGCTGCCTAGCGAAACGGGATATTCAGCACCACATGCCAGATAGGCTGTTTTATTCTCCATTCCTCTCCTTATGATTCCTAGCTTTCTATTTGCTTTCTTGGTCGCGGCTGCACACTGGGCGGAGGGTTTCGACGTATTATCCACGATGCCGCCCGGATCCTTTTCCTAGCTGGTGGTTTCTAATGTGCAACCTTTGCATCTTATAACTGTAGTTTGAGTTGTTCCTCCCTCAGGAGGTCATTCCAGAACATGAATAACACCCTTAAACGTGCATGGAAGACGTGGTACAAGTGAAAACGTCCCATACCATATTCTGGAACTCCTACAGCTCTGTACATACAGGGTGATAGCATGGGGATCCTAGGACATGGGTGGGAAGGCGTGGAATTGGGGATTGGTCAGCTGAGGAGATGCACAAAGCCTATTGAGGAACGGCCCATGTACATTTGCAGTTGTCCCCGTGGGTATCCCTGTTATTCCTGTGGCCGCGACTTGGAAAGAGGTCAGTTCATAGTGCATATGCAGTATATTACCTTGTGCTGGACTAAGCAGCTGGGACAGAAGGGGGAATCCGTCTCCTCTGCGAGACATTGGGTACCCCACACTGCAGCAATGCCTTAGCTCTACCACTGGATCATTTATGCTCTGTATTGGACGTGCTGTGCAATTCACTCTGGGTGATTATGAGCCAATTAGGAACTATTCATTGCCAGTGCATGTATAGATACTGAAAGTGCCACAAGACACATTAAAACGACAGAGGCTTATAGGCTAAGCAATGTAATAAGGCACGAGCTGCAAGGACAGAGCCTACATGTATCCATCGAAAGTTCCTGCTCATTACATCGCTTATTCCATAAGGGACCAGCTGCTTCTGCCCCCTTGGCTGCTGCAGAATAAAAATGTGCAATGTGACCTCTGTGTAGGTGGATGGAGCACAACGCTGTCAGTGAGAGGAGGAGCTAAGGAGATGCACAGACAGGATCGGTGATCATGGGGGCATCCAGGTCTGAGTGCAATATATAGCACTGTGCCTTTCTGTCAGAATAAGCCTTTTCCTTAATGTGGACTGCATGTGCCACACTGGCTGAGTCTATTTCCCTGGTTCCGGTATTGCGGGTGCATCTATACCCACGGTTGCGGAATCACTGGGTTGATCGCGGCCCTCTTAGGTTTTGCCGTGCGTAACTTAGCACTTGTCCACATTAAATTTCATCTGCTATTTGGGATGCCCAGTCTCCCCATTTCAAGGTCCTCTTGCTATTTTTCACAATCCTCTTGTGTTTAAACAACTTTGGATAATTTTCTGTCTTCTGTATTTACAGGGATATACTAATAAAGATCCCCTGGACTAGACTAGTTTCTTGTAGAGTGTGGACCAGTGTGAAGTTTGTCCCGGTGTGATCAGACATTCAGGGATTTGGTGGATCTGCCTTCCTCTGCCCATCAGAACCCCTTTTATAATGCTCACAATTCTTTGTTTACCCTCTGCAGTTGGTGAGCCAATGCACTGCTTCCTGAAGGATCTAAGTGATACCTATATTTGATGCATTTTTCCTGACTGTTCTATTCATGCTTGGATTTCCGACAGATGTTATGTTTGACTTTCTGGTAATGAGACATAAGAGCAGTGCAATGGAGAACATATATCTAAGACAGGGCCAAGTGGACATCGTTATCACAGCAACACTTTCTCAACCAAACTCTTGATCACAGGTCCCCTTCTGCGTTTTTGTAAACAAAATAGCTTAATTCAAGTTCTGAACTGTTTAGGGATGCCAGATTTAGAGTGAATTCACTACAGACATAAGCAGCAATCCCTATTAATGACCTATGATCTAGAGCATAACCAGAGAAGGTTTCCTTCTTACCCTGTTCAAATATTTTGTTAATAGCGGCTAAGGGGGTCATCTTGGAAGCCCTATTCATGCTCTGGACATTCAAAAAATGGGCATAGAGCGTTCAAAGCACAGAGACGTCTCCAGAGCCATTTTAGAAACCGGCTCTGGGGACATCGCCAGTGTGAAGATGGTCCAAGTCTGAATGGGGGACTAGTGCAGACGTGGCTGGGGTCTTTCACAGGAACCTGGACATCCCCACCTGATCTTAGAAATGTCTCGGGCATCTGGTGCTACGTCTAAGTTTAGACCTGCTCCAGGCATGAAAAAGTGCCTGTTTTGGCTGAAAACCATCAGAGGGTATCGAGAAGATCGCATTCCATCATCCCCAGTACTCAGCACAATTTCAGCTATAGAGGCAGTGGGATTATGAACCCTTGCTTAGCCTGTTTCCCCCTACCTAACCGTCAGAACTTTTACGAACATAAGAAACGCCATACTGGGTCAGACCGGGGTCTTCAAGCCCAGGGTCTTGTTTCCAACGGGTGGCCAATCCAGGTCCACAAGTACCTGGCAGGTTTCCAAACATAATCCTAAGCATATTATTCTGGGGATGTCTATGTAGAGGCCCCCTGCCCCCACCATCCCACAGTTGTCCATAGCGGCACGTCCATATTTGTGAAATCAGGTCTGCCCCTGAATATGCCTAGCTTTTCCTGAAGTTCTGGCTTAGATGTCCCAGATTGCACTTGGATGTCATTTCTAAATCCCCCTCCATACGACTCTTGTTATTTTTCCCCTTTGATACAATAGGGATGTGGCTTCAAGTATACCCATGAAAGACACAGATTCATCTCTAAGAAAATGAACTGCTTGTCAAAGTTTTAGTTCAGTAACGTTTGTAGTACAAACCCTGGCCTGTGTCTTCTCTTGACTTAGGAGAACATCAGGAGCTGAGGGACCACTAAATAACCCATTGGAGCTTCCAGAATTCGTCTGACATGGGCAAAGACGATTTGTCAGGACCTTGGGTACGCATGCTTAAGCCTGTGTGTTGGGCTTCTCCTCTAGCCCTATTCAAATCCAGGCTAAAAACTCATCTCTTTGAAGCCACTTCTGGATCCTGATGCTCCTCATTCTCTTGTCCCCGGTTTGCGATGTTTTCTCATCTTGATTAGATTGTAAACTCTGATGAGCAGGGACTGTGTCTTACATCTATATGTACAGTGCTGTGTATGTCTTGTAGCACTATACAATTATTATTATTATTAGTAGTGCTTTTAGTTCAACATGCAGCAGGCTGGAGTCTGTGTGAGTATTTTCTTCTCAGCAAGATACTTCTGCAGTGAGAGAAAGCCCCAAAGAACCTCAATTCCTAAAGGGAAAATAAGCTGCTTCTCCTGGCCATTCTATATATGTAGGAGCCATGGCATACCAAGGTTAGAGTGGTGAGAGTGATCTGCCCCAGGCAGGGCGGCTCTATAATGAGGCCGAGTGAGGGCGGTAGCCTCAGGTGGTATCTTTTTGGGGGCAGGAAAAATTGCCCACAAAAAGAACCGCCTCACTCGGCCTTCAAAATAAATTTAAAAAAAACAAAAAAACTCGACTGCAAATGCTGCTGCTGCTGCCACTGCAACAGCCCGGCAGCGGGCAGCATGAAGTGCCCCACAGCAGCCGCCTCCCCGGGAGAGTTCTCACAAACCACCCCCGCTCCCTGCCAGCTCAGATTTGCAGAGCCGCGCAAAGGGAGAGTGTTTCTCTTTCGCGCAGCTCTGTTAAAGCTGAGCCCACGGATGCTGATGGGAAACAAGAAATGCTGTTTCCCATCAGCGCCACGGGCTCTGCTTTGACAGAGCCGCGCGAAAGGGAAAAACCACTCTCCCTTTGCACGGCTCTGCAAAGCTGAGCCGGCGCGGGGGGTGGGGGTTTGGTGAGGGCTCTCCAGGGGAGGCATCCACAAGGGGGCAGTTCATGCTGCCACTGCCGCCGCTGCAGCAGCAGCGGGCATCAGCGTTTGCAGCCGTTTGTTTTCCTCCAGTTCCCTAAAGTCTGGAGCTGGGGAGGGTAGCACATTAGCTGATGGGAGGGGGAGGGGTTAGAACTGGAAATGGGCTGTTTGGGAGGGGGGCTAGGACTGCTAATGGGCTATGGGGGGGCTAGAACTGGAAATTGGTTGATGGCGGAGGTTTAGAACTGGAAATGGGCTGATCAGGAGGGGGGCTAGGACTGCTAATGGGCTATGGGGGGACTAGGACTGGAAATGGGCTGATGGGGGTTAGAACTGGAAACTGAATTATTTGGGGGGGGGGGTTAGGAGTGGCAATGGGTGATGGGGGATAGCAACTGGAAATGAGCTGGACTGGTAATGGGCTAATGGGGGAGGGGAAGAGGGTGCTGCTGGCCCCTTGAAGAAAACTAGGGGCTAGGGCTACAAATGGGCTGAATCGGGGGGATGGTAGAATAGGACTGGAAAGGGAGCAGATACTGAGAGGGTCAGCCAGGGGAAGGAGGGGCAGGAAGGGAGCTGACATGGGGGAAGGGAGGGTGCTAGAAAGGAGCTGACACCCTGGGATGTACTGAAGGGGGAATGGAAGGGAGCTGATACTTGGGGATGGGAGTGGTAGGTGACTGGGTAATGGGGAGGAGGTGGAGGGGAGCTGACATGCAAATGGCACTGGAAGGGGGATGGGACAGAGCGTCGGGCGACTGGAAGGGAGCTGACTGGGATGGTGGCACTGAGAGTGGACATGAGCTGATGCCTGGGATGGTATTTGGACTAGAAGGGGCTGGACAGTGAGGAAAGAGAGGGACTGAAAGGGAATGGGACACCAGTGGCAGTCATGGGAATGCAAGGCGGTTGACTTTGGAAGGTACTGGGAGGGGATGGACTGGAAAGGGGGCTGATACTGGGGAGGATACTGGAACTGGGAATGGGCTGATGGAAGGAAGTGAAGAAAACAAAAGAAGAGATAAGAAATGGCTGATGGACCATAGACCACAGAAAAGAGAGCTAAGAGAAGACAGAAAAGCAGAAAGCCTCAGATCGAGGACCTGCATGATCGGAGAATAAAATGGTCAGATAACAAAGGTAGAATAAATAATTTTATTTAATTTTAGTGTTTGGACTTTGTGCTATCTTTATATTTTACACAGTATTGGGGAACTGCATCTCTTATTTATCTATTATCTAATGTTGCACTGCATGTGGACTCTGGCTTCTTGGGGTTTCAGTTTAAATTTTGTCTATATATTTTTATTTTTTTCTTTAGATTGTGGTTACTTCTGTACTTGGTGAGGGTCGATGTTGTGAGTGTGCGACTAAGGTCAGGTTTTCTGTTAACATGGAGTTTGTACATAAAGATCTATACTGTACTGTAGTAATTTGACTTGTTCAGCTTTTCAGATAGGTGTATGGATGTTCTAGGGCCCATTTGTAGTATTTACAGTGAATGCTTTTTTTGGATGGGCTCCTTATGCGAGTTTTGGAAGTTTGTGCTGACATGGTATGGTAGGTTTGCTCTTTGTTATAGGGTTTTGTATTAGTTCACAGTATGCCTGGTAATGGAGAATAGTGGGTTGTTGTTGTTAGTGAGATGATCAGAATCAGATTTTTTTTTTTAAATATTGAGTTCTGTGGGTGAATGTCCTGGTTCTGCTCTGCACCTACTGTGGATGCAAAATATATGTTGAAGAAGAAAAAGCAAGAACCATAACGCAGTTTATAACAAAATAAAAATGAGTTATAATTTAGTTTTATAAACTGTGCTATTGGTTCTTGCTGTCTTTTAGTTCCTTGCTGTGCAAACAGGTCAGTACCTAGCCCTGTGCAAGCAATGCAGCCGCACAGAGAGCAAAGGCTTGGGGAGTGCATTTCGGCTGTCTGCTGTTGCCCTGCCGCCACTGGCAGGACAATAGCAGGCAGCCAAAATGCGCCCCCCCCCCCCCGAACCTTTTCACAGCACTTTAAGCAGGTCTGGTCCCTCCCTCCTCAGACGCAATGTCAGAGCAGGGAGGGACAGATCTGCTTAAAGTGCCGGCGCCTTTCAGATCGGGCGCATGCCCCCCACCTCCTCCTCCCCATACCTCCCTCCAGCGCTGCCTGCGATTTCAATGCTTCCGGTGCCACCGGGTAGAAAACAGAGGGCGGGCAGCCAGCAGGGAAAGAGCAGGCAGCGCTGGACGGGAGATATGGGGTGAGAGGGGGGCGTGTGCCCGAGCTGCAAGTCACACAGGGTGCGATTGCAGCTCGTTATGGCCCTGTGTACAAAATCTTGCATTCCCTTCATATAATCTAATAGGCTTTTTGGTTTTGGTTCCAGTCTCTGATTGGATTTCTGAAAAAAGCCCTGCCCCCTCTAGGGTAGGGTGGGGTGGGGGGGGTGGGCGACATCTCATTCTTCGCCTTAGGGAGCAGATTGCTTTGAGACGCCCCTGGCCCCAGGTACCGGCCAGAAGTGGTGTAAAGTCATGTAAATTCCAGGCCCACACAGCGGTGCCGGTGTGCATGGCAAACTTACTTTTACTTGTTAACTGCATTGCCTCCACTCTAGGCCCAGAGTTATTACCGCGCAAAGTCTCACATATCAGCAGTGAGACGTCGGCCCAGGAGGTAACCGGCTCTGGGTCCTGGAGTGGAAGCAGTGAGGGCATTTCGACAAACAAGCTAAAGTAGGTTGCTGAGTACATACATGGGGAGGGGGACATCAGAATGATCCACGCCAGTTGTGAAATAGCTAGGTACGCCATTGGTAGGAGTTTTCCGAGATGCTGTTTTGGCACTGGTACTTGTGATGACCACCCTCCTTACAAAGGCTGCATCAGGTCTTGTAACATACTCGCCCGAAGAGCTATAAAGCAGCCTCAGGGCTGCCCCTGTAGAAACAGTGCCCCCACTCAGTCTCTATACACAGAAAGTTGGGCAGATAGCATAGAATGCTTCTATCATATCATATCATTTATAATTGACACTCTTCATATCTCAGTACCCATCATCATTTTGATCTGTTTGTTTTATATACCATTTATAGGCACCTGTGTATTAAAGTGTGTTAAGCAGCTATCATGAATTTAATACGTACTTTATCATTAATGGACAAGTGCACTTAACACCATCTCAGGAGTGAGGGCAGTGGCCCAAATAAAATTTCAAACCCTCAATCCCCTGATTGCAGCCAGATCCCCCCAATCAAGGCAGACAGCCCCTAACTTCTCTCCTGTCCTCCATTCCCAAGGCAGAGAACCCCAAGTCCTCTTCCACCTCTCAAGATAGAATTCCCTCGCATAGCATATAGCATACTCCTTCCACTTCTTCATCCTCCACCATAACCCCATGGACGACATTCAGAGATGTTCCTCACCGAGAACTGCTAAACATCAAACAACTACAGTACATCAACACCACCACCTCCCCCTTGACCCCTGCCCGGTAACCTGGATTAAACTAACAAAAACTACTATACCATTCATCTCTACCATCTTTCAAACTTCACTCACCCAAGCCTATCTCCCACCTGCCCTTAAAACAAGCCGACGTGGGCCCCTACTCAAGAAACTCAACCTTGATCCTAACTCTCCTGCATCCTACAGAGCTATAGCCAGTATACCTTACCTCTCTAAAAATTTTGAAAAGCAGTGCAAATTCAAACATCAGGCATATGTCGACAGATCTGCCCCACTCGACCACAAGCAACATGGGTTTTACCCCTACCACATTGCCGAAACCATTCTCACACCACCCTACTAAATAATAGTGTCATTGGAACTGAAAAAACCCTCTCTGGGTTCATACTGTTTATTCCTTAACCATCTCCACTGCATTTGACACTATATCCCACCAAAATACTGCTCAATAAATCAACACCATTGGAGTCTCCAAGGTGCCCCGCTCAAATGGATTCAATCCTACTTGTCTCACCAAACCCAAACCGTAAGGATTGGCAGTCAATCATCAGCACCCTACGCCCTTCCTCAAGGAGTCCTTCAAGGTTCCGCCCCTCTCCTCCCTCCGATTCAACATCTACATCAGGCTACTATGCTACATCATCCAGAAAATTCAAGGTCGGCTACCAAACTCTTATGCAGACGATATAATGATTTTCGCCCCATTCCACACTCATCCCCTGACTACCCCAGTCTCAACGAATGCTTCAAAGAAATTGTCCTATGGCTACAGCTTCACAACCTTGCAGTAAATTTCAACAAGACCAGAGATCCTTCACATCTCCAGAAACCTCAACTTCACACCTCCCCCAAGTATCAAACTTGGAGACACAGAATACAAGGCAAATCTCAGACAAAAATACCAAACATTTAAGCTTCCAACATCACATCAAGAATATGAGGTGTGACAAAAAAAGAAATGACTGTCCCATAAATGTTTTATTACAAAATCTACAGAGAAATTACACATTGTCCCCTTCAAAGTAATCCCCCCCAGAGTTAATGTACTTCTGTCACGTACGGAAGCACTCGGTAAAGTCCTCCTCCTTGAGGTCCCTCAGCAACCTCGTCACAGTAGCCTTGATCTCTTCTTACAGAGGCGAAATGAGTTTCTTTGACACAGTCTTCAGTCTGGGGAAGAGCCAGAAGTCACGCAGTGCGAGATCTGGGGAATAAGGAGGGTGGTTGAGAGCTGTGATCTATTTGTTGGCCAAGAAATGCCGCACACTGAGTGCGGTGTGTGTGCGGCCATGTTGTCGAGGTAGAGCAGCCATGAATTGTCTCTCCACAGAGATGCCTGCTGTGCCAAACCCGGTCATGGAGGTGACTGAGGACCTGCTGGTAGAAGGTTTTGGTTGAATGTCTAAACATTAGGCACAAACTCATGATGGACCCACTACTTTCTGGTCGAAGAATGCGATCAGCATGACCTTGATCCTGATTTGGGCATGAGGCCTTCTTGGTATGGATGACAGTTGAGGCTTTTCCACTGCAGGCTCGTTTCTGCTTTCAGTGTCGTACTGGAAGACCCAGGTCTCGTATCCTGTAATGACTTGGCCAATGAAAATCTGGATCTTCTTCGATCTTCTCTAGCAAGTCTCAACAAAACATTGACCACGGTGCTCCTTCTGTCGCCTGATAAACGCTTGGGGTCCACACTGACTCCTGTTCAGGATGCGCTCCTACAGCTATCATCTGGCACCATCAATCTGCGATCACGCCACACCAGCTGGTTCGCTTTGTCAATGGTCTCAGACGTCTTTGTCGTGGAAGCCAATTCTGACTTGGGGTTCATCCTCCACCTTCTCGCGGCCAATCTTGAAGCATTTGTGCCAGTCGAAGACTCATGGCCTTGACATTACATCTTCTCCATAAGCCTTTTGGAGAAGTTGGAGACACTCCAGTTGGGCCCTTCTCCAGTTTAACCAGAAATTTCAAGTTGATTCTTTGCTCCATATTTCTGCCACTTCCAGTTGAGTGATAACTATAAATCATATTTAACATTACACAGAGAGAAAATAAGTGAAAAAAGGAAACCACCTCATTCAACTATTCTAAAACGGTCATTAAATAAGACACATGACCTATTTAATATAGTAAAATACTTAACAGGGGATCCAGCACCAGCAAGCCCATTCATGCCTCAACCCCAAGATTATTCGAACTTACATGCAATCAAAAATGATCCAATCCAGCAGGATTTCAACCACCTGTAACTTAACCAATGAACTCAGTACACCAAAGCCTACCATACTGCTCAAATTCTCTGCAGTATTACTAAAGAAATGAAGACACCATTGCTTCCATCAATCTCACCACGGCACCTAACGACCTTGTCCAGCAAGCTGGATAAAAGAACTTCGACATGAACTAAGCCATCCATTATGCAAATAACCAACCAGTCATTTATTAATGTGGTATTTTCCCGCAAAGTTTAAAACATACGTCAATCAGGCCCCTGCTAAAAAAATAGTCCGCCTTGACACATCCAAAGTCGAATCGTACAGACCAATATCGAGTATTCCCCTGCTTGCTAAGATCATCGAGAAAAAAGTCCAGCGACAGATCCATCAGCATGTTGATGCCGAGACACCTCTCGATCCAGCTCAACATGGCTTCAGAGAATCGCACGGGGTAGATACCATCTTAACTACCCTTTTCGACAAACTAATTACAGGAATTGACCAATATACACCGAGGATTCGTCTTAATCTTTCTCGACATTGCAGCCGCCTTTGATTCTGTGAATCATAAGATACTATTACAACGTCTCAAAGAAAAAGGGCTACCAGGGCACTGTACTACAATGGTGTGAATCATACTTAACTAATTGGTGGCAGCAAGTAAAAACAGGCAACACGACCTCCGAGCCTTTCCTACAGAAGCAGGGAGGTACCCCAGGGATCTTCACTGTCTGCTTTATTATTTAATATTATATGCAGCCTATTGCTTTCCTGATCCCCTCATTAAACGTAGAATGCCTAGTGTATGCTGATGACAACTACTATAAATTCCCTTCACTATCGAACAGCCCGATTTCTCCATATCATCAGATGCTTTGATGCAAACTGCTGAATGGCTTCTCACACAAAACCTGAGGATCAATCACAGCAAGACTGATGTCCTCTTTTTTTTTTTCCAAATCTGTTTATTCACTCACAGTATTATACAATGCCGTACAAAAAAGAAAACATATGTACATTTTTTTGTTTTGTGCATATACAAACGACACCCCAGGTGGGGTTGTTCCTTATCCACCACCACTCGGGTTACAGAACCAGCGGGATAACATACATAACCACACTGTTATTATCAAACTCCCCCCCCACCCCCCCCACCCCTACCATCATGACAAAACGACTCCATAGGGCAAACTAATCGAAAGGTATAAGATAAAGTAAACATAAAATAAAAGAAAAAAGCGGGCTCTACCCACCATCCCATCAAGTCCCCCTATGTAACAGCCCCAGGTCTTAACCCACCCTTAATACCTCACTCCGGGCTTTAGGCCCCAGTTGCTGAATGTAAGGCATCCAAATCAACAGAAAGTAGGCCCAACACTGGGGTTTCCCACAGGCCGCTCGTCGTTCGAAGAGCATAAGTTGGTGGAAAACTATTCCGCCATTCCCAAAATGAAGGTGCCCGTGGCTCCCGCCATCGATGGAGGATAGGCCCTTCCCCACCAAATAGGCTTTCGCACTAGGATGTTTTCCAATCTACATTTCGGGTGGAGTGGTCCCAACTGATCCAGCACAAATAACGATGCGGTACAACAGATGGGTTGCTGCAACAAGACACTTAAAAGGCCACAATTCGCCTCCAGTACCGCCTTATATACACACAACTCCACCACATGTGTCCTAAGTTGCCAAAGAGCAAGAGCATTTAGGGCAACACCCACAATCAGTAAGATGACTTCGCAATGCTCGACGCGGGGAAAAATGAGCCCGAACAATACATTTAAATTGGACTCCCGCCACCTAGCCCCTGAAATCAAACGCCCAATCCGAACCAAGGCCTTACCCACCGAACCCGGGGCCACTTCACAGCTCAACTCTCTCGCCCAGCAATTTCTTCCCTCAAAAATCAGGAGGAGAGCCATGACTCTCCCGTCGGCGTTTCAATTCAGCGATAGCGGGGGGAGCCTGTGTGTTGGAGCTGTCCTGGGCGTGTTTTCTATGGTTGCCCATTAATATCACTGTTGCCCAGCGTGGTGATATTGTGTCCCCCATTTTCCCTGGTCATTTCCGGGTTTATGTGCACGTTTGTACACCAGAACAGGGGCGCATGTGCCCACAGTAAAAATGCGTAGAGCAGGGTTTGCGACTCCATCCTGCCAGGTTTACTACCTCCAGGGGCTGCACTGTCTCTGTGGCCATAGTGTGGTGCAGTGGACAGAGCCAGCACTTCTAGGGTCAGAGGTTCAAATCCCAGTTGGGGCACTTGCCTTTCCAGTCCCCATATTTTACCCACCACTAAACAAAGATAGCGCAGACACCCCTGTATTGCAGGGAACATAAGCATGGGGAAAACACCCATATTTTACCCAACACCGCACAACATACCACAACAATGGGCATTACCTACAGCCAAGTCCCCCAAATGCAGTCACATACTGCCACATTGCAATCATTTAATCTTCTTTTTCTGAGAGAAGATCATGCCAGCATGTTGGCGGACGAGTACATGTGGTGCAGGGGGCAGTGGCTGCTAGCCACAGAAGACAGAGGCCTAGCCATGTGCAGGCTGGCACAGTCCACTGCAACAGACAGGCCCTGCCGGATCCACAGTCATGGATGTTCCAGGGAATCCAGCCAATCTGTGGCTACATGGCTGGTGCAGTGCACACAGACAATGCATGCAAGAACAGAAGGTCACAAGTTCAAAGCCCAGCTGTGGCTGCAGTCCATCCTGGCCACATTTTTTCCCACAACCCAACAGTGATAGTAAGGACACACCTTTCGTGGCGAGGACATATGCAATGGTACTACGTCTATCTTTTACCCCACTGAGCACAGACCACCATGAACAGGGGCAGTACCTAGAGCAGAATCTCCCAAATGCAGTTCCTGGTGGGCCACACACCCAGTCAGGTTCCATGCTGCCACTCATACAAATGCCTGTGCTGTATATCTATGCACCACCCCAATGGCAGGTAGAGGTAGCTCATGCATATCATGAGGGACAGCAGGAAAACCCCGAACAGTGTGATGCAAACCTGGACTGGAGTTGGGGAATCCTCTCTGCCGTTAAAAGCAGCAGCCACCCAGGGGCAGAAACCCCACCACCCACACCCACAGGCCCCATTGGCCAATGTCCCCTGGAGAGGCAGAACATGGGACCCTGCGTGCATCTCCCAATTACTAGCACCTGCATACCTTCGCAATGGCCACCCTAAACCTGTAGGTATATGGTACCACAGCTCTGAGATGTTTGCTAGGAGTACTGGCCAGATAGATATCCATACGTTACGCACATACTGCTAGGTGACCCCATCCGAACAATCTGTTAGGAGTTTGCGGTGCGTGCTCCAGGCCTGGCCTCTCTGACGGTGTGTTACCACCCTGGGGAGTGACCCCCAGCCAGTACTGCGTACCATATAATGACATTGCTGTGCCCAGGACCGGGTTTTGGTGGGCAAGGCTAATTACCTCCGCAATAGTAAGCACCATGATGGCATAGGTGTGGGACAGTGTGCTGTCTGTCTATACAGTGGGGTTGGCTGCAAAGGCCCCTTCCACAGCCCACACTGGCCAGAACTGTTGCCAGTATTGGGCGGCTTGCCAATGTGCATTACATGAGTAGCAAGGGACAATGGGTATATTTATCAGACAGGGTAGGGTATGACACAGGATGCAGCTGCACAGGGCATAGGGCACTCGGCAGGGAAATGGTAGTGCCCGGCCAACCACATACACACACAGGGTGGACCTATGTATGTGGCTGCTGGCGGGATCACTCCTCAACATGAGTGTGCAGGTGACGGAGGCATGGCTAGGCACCCCCATAGTGCTGTTATTGGGTTTCTCTCAGGTGATATATATGGGTTTCCTGTTGGGGCCTCTTACATTGACTGATTCATCTGTGGGCTGGCACACCAGTTGTGGGTGCATGCATTTCCATCAGGACCCAATCAGCACGGGACCGTGTGCCACATGCTGGTATGTGTCTTGATGGGGTGCCTTGCACACCCCCCGTGGGGCTGATGGCTTGGCTGCAGGAGAATATCAGTGGTGGTGGGGTGCATGCTGTGGATATCAGGCCTAATGTCTGTTGATATGTGGTGTTATGGATGTGTGTGGAGCTGCTTGGACTGCACCTGTACGGGTGTCTGTTCCCCAGCAGGACTGGGGTTGATGGTCCAACTCTGCTGCCAGGGGGGTGGGGGTGGTGTGTAGGATGGCGATCTTGTTTGGTGGGACACCTCTGTTTTGTCCACCTGGGGGTTCCATTGGGTGGGGGGGTGGGTGGGGTGGTTGGGGGGGGGGGGGGTTCCACTAACTGAGGGACAGACAGAGCTTTCCAGGTAGATTTATGCAGGGCAGCCTACCTACCTCACAGGTTATTTATTGCTGCTTTGGAGCTCTGGCATGGCTGCATTCAGCCATGGAAGGTGTTGTGGACCTGGTTCATGGGTGCAACATCACACCACTCAGGGTGAGCAACGTAGTAACCGCACAATGTTGATGGTGTTTAGCTGACTCTTTGCCGTTTGTCACCCACTCAGGGCACCTACCAGGCTGAGGTGCTGTGTGGGTGCACACGGACACACCCCCTACCAGGCTGAGGGAGCTTTAGGGGTGCATTTCCCATCGTGCTTGCATCTGTAGGACAGGCTGATTTGCATGTTGGCAGTGCATCATGGGTACAGGTGGCCTAACCCTATCCTGTTTAACAAACAGCAGGACTGTCTGTGAGGGGGGACGGGCAGGCTATCTGAAAGCCAGCCCCTCCCAATGGTTACCAGTCATGCCTCAGCTAGCCTTTTTCACTGGGGCATTGTGAGGGATTGAACCCTGGTCCCTGCCACCATTGGTCAGGGTCTTAACATGGTGCTGTGGCTGCGGTTCCTTTGCTTTAGTATCAGCGCGCGACGCCCTTGTGCCCATCAGCGCGCTGTCCTTGTGCCGCCCCAAAATTAACAGGAATGCTGCCTTAAACATAACACTGCTTCCTAGAGCAATTACTGCCCATAACCGGTCATATCTTTCATCAAGCCGTGTTCATTGGGCACAGCAGGGGATTGAACCATGATCCCTGCATGGGTGGCCTGGTTATGTCTTAACCATTGTGCTATGGCTCTGTTCCTGTTCTTGCACAATCAGCGCACCACTTCTGCCCGCCCACTGTTAAAAATGCCTCCTCACACATCAGCACGCAGCATTATGCCCATACAGCGCCGCCGACTCCTGCCTGCCCACACATTAACAGTGTGACGCCCTGTGCCGCCCAAAAAAAAGAACAGTGGCGACCGCCTGGGTGCCGCCCAAAAAGAAACAGTGCGACGCCCAACAAGAGCAGTGCGACGCATTATGCCGTACAAAATGAACAGTGCGCTGCCTTATGAAGTTACAAATGAACAGTGCGCCGCCGTATGCCAGTTCCAAAATTACTTTGTCTCCCGGAAACACACTTTTCCACATTGAAGGTGTGTGCCTCAGCTGGGACCTTTTTTTGTTGCGCACAATGGGGGATTGAACCCATGGCCTCTGCACCATTGGTCAGTGTTCTCTAACCATTGTTTGCTGTGGCTGTTGTTCCTACATATACCCAGCAGCGCCCCAATTAGCATTCCCACGCGCTAATGTGGGCCCCGCACATTAGCACGACGCGCACACCGTACGGTCGGGTTTTTTTCTTTTTTCTGCCTGAACCGCCAATCCTTATATGGCACACGCACACCTAACGGGGGGGACCCGCAACATTTCCACGGAGTTTAGTTAACATACCCCATCGTGAAATACACAAAAAAAAAAAAAATGTACAAAGAAAAATAACTGACAACTAGAACAATGGTAAGTTGTAGGAAAGTGGTTGAGCTGATCAAAATCACTATATATAAAGGAAGATACAAATTACCACACTATTGTGTTTTAAAAAATGTAATGATTTTTATTTCAAGTTCTTATATAACACCCCTTCTAGAGATCAGGGGCAGGTTTACAACAAACGTAAAAAGAAACTTTACAATGAATTTCAAGAAATTACCCACCACATATTCTATGTAAGTAAAAGTAACAGCAAGGTCTGCTTTTGGGTGCTTCATTTATTAAGAGATAACCATTTGTAGGATCATGATTAAATTTGTAAGGATAACTAAGGGGTATGTTTAACTAAAAACCCCGTTAAAGTCGCGGGCCGCGGTTAGTGTGCGGGTGCCAAATTATAAGGATGTGGGCGTTTCCTGCTGAAGAAGAAAAGCCGGAATTTACATATGCGCTAAGGTGCGCGGCGCCCTTGGTGCGCCCCGCGCACAATTAGCGCAACAGATAGCTGCACGGGAGGCAGAAGTGGCGCGCGGATGTGTACAAAGAAAAGCCCAGAGCCACCAGCCACAATGGGTCAAGGCAACTTATTACCAATGGTGCAGGGATCAGGAGTTCCAATCCCCCACAGTGCCAATGAAGGACAGCTGGCTGAGGCGTTAATTTATTGAGCGGACATAAACTGACTGGGTGGCATAAGGCGGAGCGCTGATGGGCATAAGGTGGGCATGCTAACTTTTTAGGAAGGCATTTCAACTATGGGGAGGCAGAAGGCGGCACGCTGATGAGCAAGCCAAAGAGCAGAGCCACAGAACAATGGTAAAAGCATGTACCAATGGTGCAGGGAGTCAGGGGTTTGATCCCCCACAGTGCTCAACTCGACCAAGGCTGGCTGAGGGCATCATTACTTTAGGAAGCCAGTCTGGATATGGGGGCCGCATAAGGCGGGCGCGCTGATGGGCATTAGGGCAGCACGCTATTGATTTAGGAGGCATTTTAATATTGGGCCGGGTGCATTAAGGCCCAGGAAAGAGCCACAGAACAATGGTTAAGACAATGCCAATGATGGCAGGGATCGAGAGGTTTTGATCCCCACAGTGCCACACTGAACAAGGCTGGCTGAGGCATTGCGTATTATGGGGAAAGATGGCTTTAGGAGGCATTTAATTCTATTTTAATTATCATTAATAGCAAACGTGCTCTCCAAATGTGCTGTTAACATAAGGCGCCCTATAAAGGCACATTTTAAAGCACCACTGTCCGCCAAGGGCACACTAGAATGTGCTTATAGGGCGGCTTTAGAGGGTGCCGTATGAGGTACCGCAAGGTCAGAGTTACTGTTTTGATGGGCATCACTGTGCAGGTTAAGGAATGCAAAAGCATAAGTAGGTGCGCTGACATGCAAGGAGGAGCAGCAAGTGGGGCATCAATGGTTAAGGCGCTGACTGCTGATACAGGGGTCATGGAGTTTGCTCCCCAGGGTGGTGCCTAATACGTAAAGGGGCTGGCTGTCGGGGCATCAGCCTTTGCAACTGTACAGATTTTCTCCTCCAGGCACCTTATGTTTATTTATTAAATTGCTGCCAGCAAAACCACGCACTCACGTGCCGTAATTGAAGGTGCCGTATAAGGCACCCTATAAGGCACTCCATAGGGCCACATGATAAAGTGCACTGTCCGCCACGGCAACCTAAAAATGGTCCCCTATAGGGCACCCTATAAGTTGCGGCACAGGGAAACATGTCTTAAGTTTGCCCCTTATATGGACGGAACCCATAAGGTGCCCTATAGGGCGCCGCATAGGACCTTATGGGTACAGTACGCTGAGGGTGTTTTTTGCTTGGCATTCAAAATATGTAACATACACACAACAGATAAATGGCTCTTGGACAACACTATCAAATAACCCCACTGGGGGTTTGAACCCCATGACACTCTGGCTTTATAGACAGTGTCGTAACCATTGGGCTATGGCTACTAGCAAGGCCCCTGGATGGCTACAGAGGAGCCTGCATGTCACCACACAGTACAGTCGGCTGCGGTCAGCAGGATAGGGAGTTAGCCAACCCGGCTTACCCCATGATGCATGCAACATTGCAAAATCAGCTGTCCACAGATAAACACAAAGGATGGGGAATGCACCCCCACAGCACCCCGGCCTGGTAGGGGGAAGGGACCATGGTGAACCTCCACAGCACATCGGCCTGGTAGGGGGTAATGACCGTGTGTTTTACTGGAACACAGTAGCTACACACCATCACATTGTGCGGGGTACTGTGCTCACCCTGAGGGTGCGATGAGGCGCCCAGGATCAGGGTTCCACAACACCTTCCATGGCTGAAAGAGGCCATGTCAGACGCGGTCCAAAGCAGTGTTAATGTGTGAGATAGGTAGTTTCTGCCAAAAAACTTGGATTGTCTCAGTCAGGTGTAGGCCCAATGCACACCCCTCCCCCCCCAGGGCCAAGAAGCAGCAAACAGGGTCTCCCATCAAAGAGATCCACATTACTACCTCCCTGCAAAGGTGGCAGTAGAGGGGACCATCAACCCCAGTCCTGCTGAGGAACGAGGACACACAACAGGGCAGTCAAATTGCAAAACTCTATTCACATCCATAAACCACAATAGCAGGACAGGACATTAGGCCTGGATATGGGTAAGCTGACACACCACCACCATTCTGATATTGTCCTGCGAGGCAAGGCCATCAGCAGACTGCAACCTGCAAGCCACTACAATCACAGACACATACCAGCTGCAAAAAAACCTGGTAGTTAGTCCATAGTGCATGTGCCCAGTGGAGATACATGCACCAGAAACTGGGATATTCAGCATACCACAGCAAGCAGATAAATCAGTGACTGGGCCTCAAAAGGAAACCCATATCTATCACATGAGAGAAATACTAGATAAACACTATGGGGGTGCCTAGCCATGCTGTGGTCACTGCACAGTCAGCGTGAGAGTGATATATCAGCAGGACCATACTGAGGTCACCCTGTTCTGTGTAGGTGGTGGCCGGGCACTAAAATGTCCCAGTCAGTGCCCTATGCCCTGTGCAGATGCACCCTGGCCATCCACCCTGGGTCTGGCCTATACCCATGGTACCTTGCTCCTAATTATGCACATTGGCAGCCCAATACTGGCAACATTGCTGGCAGGTGTGGGCTGGGGAAGGTGTTTGCAGCTCACCCAACTGGATAGACAGACAGCCACCCCCACACCTATGCCAAGCATTGTGCTACTACGAGGTGTTCAGCAGCCCTCCCCACCACACCAGGCCTGGGCACAGGTACAGGCATGGAGATGGTACGCAAATACTGTTGGGGGTCACTCCCCAGGGTGGGAACCCACTGTCAGAGACACAGACCTGCAGCACACACCGCCAGACATCAGAATGATTGTTATGGTGGAGCTCAATGCCGCAAAATGTGCTTAAAGGAGGGAAATTGATATCTGACAGTTATCATAGGAAACGTTTGATAGCTGTGTACAAGATAACCAGGTGTAAGGGTGGCATGGCTAAGGTATGCAAGTGCTAGTATTGGGAGATACAGGCAGGGCCCAATGGTCCTCGACTCTTCCAGGAAATAGGGGGCATTGGCCTAAGGGGGCTGTGGGTGTGTGTGTGTGTGTGGTCCTGGACACTGTTGGCTGCTGCTTTTACGGAGGAGTTTCCAACTACAGTCCTGGTGTTCCAAACACTGTTCGGGTGTTCATGCTGTCCCTCAATAAATATGCATGAGCTACATCTGCATAACAGGGGGTGGTGCATAAGCGTATGCAGCACAGGCATCTTTATTAGAGGCAGCATGGAACCTGAATGGTGGTGGGGGCCTCCAGGACTGCATTGGCGGGACTTGGCTGTTAGGTAATGCCCATTGTTATGGTGTGTGTGTTTGGTTTAGGGTAAAATATGGGGGCTTTGAACCATGCTTATGTTCTCTGCAATACAGGAGGGGCTTTACTATCACTGTTTAGTGGTGGGTACAATCTAGGGGGACTGGGTTGGAAGGAGACCCAGCCCAGGATTTGAACCTGGAATCCTCTGGTTTTACAGGCACTGGCTGTGGTCTGTTATACCACACGGTGGCCACAGAAGGAAAGTGCAGTCCCGGCAGATAGGAATCCTGGCTGGAAGAGTCAGGAACCCTGCTCTGAAACAATTTTACTGTGGGCTCATTTACCTTGTACGGAGACAAAAGTGCAAATACGCCTCAACAATGACCTCAAAAAAGGGGCCAAACACCCATGACCAAAGAGGGGGCAACAGTGATTCATTGGGCAACCATAAAAAACAATCCCAGGAAGGCTCCAATAAAATGAAATGATTTTTGAAAAGGGTCGACGGAGAGTAGACCCTTCCAAAAATCATTCATTTTTTGGGAGCTTGCCTGGGAGTGTTTTTATGGTTGCACATTATAATCACTGTTGGCCAGCTGGATTATAATTTTTGAGAAAATTTTTATTTTTTGTTTGTGGTCATTTTTCACATTTATATTTGCTATTTTGTTTCTGTGGCACATGTATCACACTGCCCATCCCGTTTTCCAGGTTTCCCCAGTTTAGATGTACATTGCTGATCCGGGAAATGGTTTCTCTTCCCTTTAAATTGGCTCTAAACAAACGCGAGGGTTTTCACCTCGCCGGTACTATTTTTATGCCGAAATTCAGCCCCACTCCTGTGGCAGGGAGCCTCTCACCTCACACTCTACACCCATTGACCCCGTCCCCACACCCCTCGGGAAGCCTTCCTCTCGCCCTCGAAAGTGCCTTTCCACCGCCTCCTAGCGGAAATCAGCGCACGGCGCTCTTGTGGCGGGCGGTGCTCACTGCGTGCGGGGCACAAAAAAAGGCACTATGAGCGCTGTGCTTAAGGTACCGTAGTTCACGCTCAAGGGCGGCCCCGCACAATTTCCGCGGGGGTTAGTACCAAGATACCCCTAAAGTGGGCTGAGATTTGGGGTAAAATTATAACATTTTAAATAAAAGGGCGGTTTTAGGACACAATAGAATCCATATAGGAACGGGAAGTGGGATGATGAGGGGGCTAGGATTGGAAATTAGCTGAAGGGTGAAGCTTTGCGATGTGGACAATGGGCTAATGGTGGGGCGTGGAATGGCAAAAACTGGAAAAGACGCATATGGGGGGATAGTACGGGAAAATGGGCTGATGGGGAGAGGAAAAGTGGACTAGACAATGGGCTCTGATGGGGGGAGGTGGGACTGGCAAAAAAGGGGGGATGGGATGGAATAGGACTGAAAATGGGCTGATGGGGGCTGGAATCAGGACTGTAAAGAACGGGCTGAGGGGAGTTGGAATAGGGTTGGGAAACGGGATTGATGGGGGAACCTGGAGTAAAAACTGGAAATGGGCTGATGGGGGGCTGGAACGGAAATGGGAAAAAGAGCATATGGGGGATAGGACTGGAAATGGGCTGAGGGGGGGGGCATGGGAGAAATGGGACTAGAAGGGAGCGGATATTGGCGTGGAGTCTTAAGAAACTATAAAGGTGAGCTGGTCTTTGGGGAGGGGACTAGAAGGGGGATGGGGAATGAGACTGAGAAATGGAGAGGGGAACAAGAGATTGATGGTGGGAAGGGAAGAAGAAAAGTCTACGATGGGCTGGGGAAATGGTGAGAAGGAGAGAGGTAAGTGGGGATTGAGAATGGAGGGTGAAAATTTGAGTGGATGATAACAGGAATAAGGAAACGAAAAGGGGGAAAGAAAGGCAATAAAAGGGGGAAACGATCAGTATGTTAAAGCAGATATCGAGAGGAGAGAATGGAAACAAATCTAAAAAGGAGAAGGAAAACGGACTAAAATGGATAGTTCGCACGAAGACAGCACGAAACAAGAACCAGAAGGGAAAGTGACTGGGAGCAATTGCAAACGAAAAAATAAAATGCTTTGCCCGAACAGAAGTTAGACAAATACTTGTTTTATTTCGAATGTAATTAACGGGAAATTATGTCAGGTTGGGGAAGTTGTTGTATTGCTAACATCTTTGCCGTTTTGTTTTAGTTGCAAGAGGAAAATTACTTTATAGATTTTATTTCTCCAGTGTTGTACATTTCATGCTTGGACTTTGGGGTTACCAAGTTTAATTATTATCTTCCTATTTGCTACAGGGAGTTGTGATCCATTGCTCTTTGTGTGGTTGTAATGGATCTAGGTTCGGCATGTGTAAACCGAGCTGAGGTAGTATGTTAAGGGAGTTTCTATTTGGGACATTGCCACTTGTTCTCGTTTCCGGGCCAGTTATGCAGATGGTGGTGTATTTGGGCCTTCTCTAAGATGTATTGGTTTAAT
Organism: Ichthyophis bannanicus; assembly: GCA_033557465.1. Lineage (NCBI taxonomy): Eukaryota > Metazoa > Chordata > Amphibia > Gymnophiona > Ichthyophiidae > Ichthyophis > Ichthyophis bannanicus. The sequence goes on along the minus strand of CM066043.1, from coordinate 38,853,525 downwards.
ATTTGCAGTTTTGCCTTTTGATAGGTAGGGTTTGGCGCTTTGTGAATCATGGTAGTGCTGTGACGATAGGGTGGATTTTGCTATGGGTTCTAATGTGGCCCGACGGTTGGCACTGCAAATAACAGTTAATGTAAAGAAATATCGTTAGTATTTCTTATTTCCCAGACACTCCATTAAGAGGCACATTTACTAAAAGGCCACGTTAATATTAGGCAAATATATTACACACGCAATGAGGGGACTCAGTATGCAAATGATTGGCCCCACAATAAACCTATGCACATGAGCTCCGCCCCCCACCCCCCCCCCCCCACCCGGGGCCAGACCTTGCCTTCCAGGTACGTTCTTGTAGGCATTGTTGTCTTCCTGGCTGCTCTGAAAGAATACTCATGTAATCCGTAACCCTGAAGGTATAAGCTGTGCGATTAGGGGCCAGAAAAAAGTTCTCTGACTCTCTCTTGGAAGCTGAGGCGTGTGGACAGAGCTCTCTGATGGAAGTCTTTTAATCCGCTTATATTGTAGCTGCATGGGACAGTCACGACCATCGGGATCTGAAAAGGGTCTAGAGTTCTGACCATGACAGGTGTTTTCCACCATGATTTATCTATTTCCTGTTTCTCCAAGGGAATATGCTAGCAAGATGGTCGTTGCCGGCTCTTGTCATTATTCATGACCATCAGATGTCACATTCCAATAAGTTTACTGGCCTCATTCCAAAGCTTTATGAGAGAGAAAGTGCCAAAAGCAAGGCTGGCCGGTCAGTCAGAGCACAGTGAGGGGGGTCTGGTTAACAATTCCTACAGAGATTAAAAGATTTATGGGTGTTTATATTCCAAAGTTGTATAGTTTGCATGCACGTGTGTGGTGTATTAATGGGGGGTATTGCTGCATTGTCGTGATCTTGTGAGGGTGGTTGTGCGGAAGTTATGTGCCTTATGTGTAATCTCGGTCATATATGTGCCGCATCTGGCTCTAGAAGCCGTTACAAAATGTTAAGAAAAGAAAGTCGTTATTGTGTACAGGTTCACAGGTGGTGCTTACTTGATCTGTGGTTTACACGGGTACACCCATTAGTGTATGTGCCTACGCTCCGTGCACCATCACACTGTATCTTAAATGGGCATAGAGAAAATGATTGTACATTATCTATCTGTTTCTTATCACATCTTCTTTGTGGATTCTAAAGATATTGTAATAAACCTTTATTTATCCTGCAAGTTTAATCGGCATCGTCACATTGTTCCTCAGTTATTGTGTTTCTTGAAATTTGCTGTGGCACGGTTCCTCTAATCTGACTACATCCTGGCTGTATGCACAGTAACAGAACAGCAAGGCAATTTGAGAAAAAAACGGTTGTATATGGCAAGAAAAGTGGTACAAATTATAAACAAGAACTACTAGGGATTGCTCAGAGATCCCATTGGTGTGGAAGGACACTGAGGGCGACCATTTTGCTGCCGCATGAGACATATGGATCCAGCTGGGCTAATAAGTGAAGTTTACTTGTGGAGGGAGAACCCTAATGGCAGGGAGCTGGTACTCTGAAGAGTAATCATTTGCAGGGGTTCTTTCCTTAACCACATGTGGGACCATGGGTCGATTTGTACGCAGGCAATGTGAACAATTGCGGGGGCTGCAGTCTCACCATGTAATGCTTCAATGAAAGCCTTGCATAACCTCCTTAATATTTTTTGTTGCTGTTATCAATTTGTTAAGAACAATGGAACACTTTTCAAGTTCATATGTGCCACGTGAAAAGAGAAACGTGGGTGCCGTCGAGTCCATGCGGATTGCTGGCGACCCAGCCCTGGGTTTTCCTGGTAGGAGATTGCCAGGTCTTTCTTCTGCACAGTAGCCCAGCTTTGTGCAATCGGTTAATGATACTAAAAGGGAGATGATATTGCTAACATTTCAACAGTTAGTTTTACGGGCAGCAGGAACATAAAAGACAAACTGCATGTTCCTGTTTCCCCACATTGCATCTTGGCTCTTAGTAGTATCAATTTCCTTAAGAACGCAGGTGAAGAGTAGTTTAGTATGGTCCCTATGACGTGGACTATCCTGTTCCATTCTTCCCCTCTCTCCCTCCCCATGCCCCCAACCCACTGCATGGTCCTTTCTCCTCGCCCTGCGTTACTCTCTTTCTCCTCCTGTTTCAGAGTTTAAAAAATAAACATACACTCCTGAGTCTATCCCCTTTCACCTTCATCCTATGTCCCCCGTAGCAGAGCTTGCTGTCAATTGAAAGAGGCTCTCCTCTAGTACATTTATGCCACAGAGGTATTTAAACGTCTGTTGTATCTCATATATCACACCTTTCCTATAAATTATACAAAGTAAGATCTTTACGCTGTCCTCATCTGCTTCATAGCAAAGCCTCCTAACCCTGAGTGGCCTAATGGGTGGGCCAAGTTGCTTCAGGCTGGAGCATCAGGGTCAAATCACACTGGAGAACAGCAACCGTGGGCCCAAGAGAATGGGAGTTTCTGGTCCCACAGGTGCTCCTTGTGGCCTTGGGCAAGCCACTTAACCCTCTGTGACTTCAGGTACAAAACACAGATTGTGAGCCTTTCAGGGACAAGGGAAATATATACCATACCTGAATGTACACTGCTTGGACCTAGTGAAAAGTGGTATATAAGCTTTGCTAAGGAAATAGATAATCATTTCAGTAGCCACCTTCTGCACCGACTCCATCCTGTCTATATCCTTTTGACGGAATTGCACACAGTACTCCAAATGATGTCACACCAGGGACTATACAGAGTCACTATCACCCCTTATTTAGTTATTTATTTTCATTTATTTAGCTGAGTTTCTATACCATTGTATGTACAAGTCAAAGTGGTTGACGTAAAACAAACAGACTCAAACATGGAACACGAAACAAAATTAGAGATAATAACGTAGAAGATAGATAAAGCCAAAAAAGTAGTATTAATATCTTTATCTTTATATTTACATTTACTCACCGCCCTTGTCGAGACCCGAGAGCGGTTTACAATAAAATAATATAAAATAAAAGCGTCGAAAAGGAAAAGAAATCCATTAAAATAAAGAGAAAGATGGACCAAAGGGGTCACAGGACAAAACAGTAGACAAAACTAAGCAAACCATAGACAGCCAGAGACAAACAAAACAAAATTAGACAGGACTGCTGGGAGGGAGAATCATATGCCTGTTGGAACAAAATGTGTTTTTAATAGGTTTTTGAAATGTTGATAGGAGGATTCTAGGCGAAGAGAGGATGGTAGAGAATTCCAAAGTGCGGGTCCCACGAAAAAGAAAAGCGGCACGGCGTGTCTGTTCAAGGTGAGCTCGTGCGGGTGGGGGAAGAAACAAACGGTTTAGCGTACAAAGAACGGAGCTGAAGATAAGGAGTGTGAAGGGAACCGATTCGCTAAGTACTGAGGGTTGGAAGTCATGGATGACTATGTAGTAGTATAAGAAACTTGTATTTAAACCGAAAAATGAAGCGGAAGCCAGTGTAGGCGATACAGAAGAGGAGTTACATGATCTGATTTCCGGGCAAAAGTGACAAGTCGGGCGGCTGTATTCTGTAAAAGTTGTAGGCGTTTAAGTTGGTAAGCAGGGAGAATGGCAAAAACCACATTGCAATAATCCAATCTGGACATGACTAATGCCAGTAACAGAGTAGTAAGGGAGTCTGGGGACAAGATCGAGCGGACTGAACGTAATTGACGCAGTGTAAAGAAAGAACAACGGGATAAGTTTGACACGTGTTCGTGAAAAGACAATGACGAATCCAATGTAATTCATTGCACAACGATTTACATGGAGGATTTATAAAACAAAGAGCAGTAAATTAAGGTAGATGCAGTGATAGAGAAACATTCGGTGAAGAGTAGCGTCTTTAGCCCTTTCCTGAAGGTTATAAGGTCGTTAATGGCATGCAGGTGATCAGGATTAACATTCCATAGTGCAGGGCAACGAGGGAGAAAGACGTCTTTGAAGCGATACATGATGCTTCAGTGTTCAGATGAGGGATACATAAGGTGTTGAGTGAGTGTGTTCTGTGATTCCTATTGTTTGGAATTTCTTGAATCAGTGTATGAAGGTAGATTGAGGACAGGTTATGAGACACTTTGTAGATGATATATAAGCATTTGTAAGTTATTCTCTGAAGTACCGGTAAGCAATGCAACTGTTTAAGGATGGGCGTGATATGTTACACTCTTGAAGTGTTGGTGAGAATGCATGCCGCTGTGCTTAGAACTGTTTGTAGAGGGTGAATAGTAGTAATTGGGAGGCCTTGAAGGGTAAAGCTGCAGTAGTCATGTGAAGGAAAATAAGGGCTTGAAGAGCGGTGCGGAAGTCGTATTCCTGTCATGATTTGAGCTGCCATATTAATTTTAGTTTGTGTTATATTTTTCTTGTAATATTGCTAATGTGAGATGAGAGGGAGAGCTATTGGTCAATGATGACACCTAGATTATGGACTTCATGTTTAACCTGAAGAAGTTTAGAGTTGATTGTGATAGACTCCGGAGGAATGAAGTTGTTGCTTGTACTGATGTATAATACGTCTGTTTTACTGTGGTTAATTATAAGACTATCAGCTGACAACCACTGAGCGATAGCAATGAAACAATTCTCAATGTTGCTGACCAAAAGGCTTAGTGATGTCTATTGGAGTGTACAATATGATATCATCAGCTTAAATATGGAACATGATATTGTGAGCCTTTATAATAGCACACAGTGGGGAGGATAAAACTGATCTCTGGGGGATGCCTTGCAACTGAAGATAAGGGTCTGATCTATCACAGCCTGTCTTTACATGAAGTTGATGATTAAGAAAATAGGATTTAAACCAGTGTTACCTCTTAGTCCTATATCGTAAAGTCTATTGATGATCAGATTATGGGGAATGGAATCAAACAAGAGCTTTTATATCATTTTATATAGCTTTTTTCTCTCCCTATGCACCCAAGCATCCTTCTGGCTTTCACCATTGCCTTTTCTACCTGTTTAGCTACTTTAAGATCATCAGACATAATCACGCTCAGGTCATGCTCTCTTTCATAGGACAGAAGTACTTCACCCATACGCTGTACCGCTTCCATGGATTTTTGCAGCCCAGAGGCATGACCCTGCATTTTTTAGCATTAAATCTCAGCTGCCAAATTCTTGATCATTCTTCAAACGTAGATAGATCTCTCCTCATGTTATCTACTTTTTCCTGGGAGTCTACTCAATTTTTTGTGCAAACATTTTATTCAAGTCAAAAGTAAAACTTAATACAAAGCAGTGACTCCATACAGATCAAGCATTGAAAATGAGATAAAGTCTCTCTATAATAAATAAACAACTGTGCCAAGAGATAACGCAACCACTCCCATGTGCAGTTCCACCTCCCCACGCAATTCCATGAATAGAATTATGAGACAAAATTAGACCGTAAACATATCTTCCAGTCTGTATATCAGGCCAATTATTCATATTCATCCAAGAGAATCACTCTTCTAACCCAGCCCTAACCTCCCCCCAACCCCTCTCAACTCCCCCCCCCCACCTCCCTCCCCCCCAGCATAAGAGATGAGAAGCAAAGAAGGATACCACGAACTCAACCGAAAGGAAGTATTACAACTGCTAGAAGCTCAAAAGGGGTCTTACAAAGGGGTGCAGCCCCCAGAATCAAAGTAAGCATGGTAGTGATGTAGCTCCAGCCCAGAGCCGCAGCAGGGACCAACACCTCAGGGGTAGAAATATAGTCCACAAATCTCGCACCCATTCTGGATTGCCACGAATGTCAGTGGTAAGTTTCTCCTACATGTCCCAAATCTTTACCAACCATTCATCCAGGGTGGAGACATAGGTTCTCTTCCAGTATTGACTAATGACAGACCGAGCTGCCAAAAGCAGACAGTTAATGAGACAGGATTGGTGGGGCAACAGAGAATCAGATGGTAAATACCCCAAAACACAAGTGTCGATAGTAAATGGAAAGGAAGCCTCTACCTTTTGAATAATCTGGTCATAAACCTTGGCTCAAAACTCTTGAATTTTGGGGCAAGTCCACCACATATGATAAAAAATCTCCTCTATGCCCACAAAGTCGCCAGCATAGAAAATCCTTCACCCGACCCCATCAATAAAGCTCTATAGGAAGAATATGCATATGGAATAGGATGTGCAGTTGTGTATTCACTAGAGAGAGCGAGATAGAGCAGGAATGCAAATAGTAAACGACTTCCATCCAGAAGTCTTTTGGTTTGTTAGGAAGATCTGAAATCCATCTAACCCCGCAAATGGTCCTCGAGAGATCCTCCAGCACTGAAGCAGCAAAGCGCAATAGATTCAGGGAAGAAGAGACTGGAAACACGTTGTCTTGAATAGTAATCATTCCAGAGACACGGGTGGTGGATTCAAAACAGTGTTTTATCTGCAAATATTGAAAAAGAGTGAACATCGTTCTTGTCTGCTGCTCAAAACGTGTCTTGGATACAAAAACCCCTTGGTCAAACAGCACTGATAAGCGTAAGGAGATTCGCACCCCCAAGTCTCTAATAAATGGAAATGTGGCAAGCTCCGTGTATGGCAAATATTGCAGAGACAAGTGTTGTGCTTTGCACAGAGCAGTCCAAGCCTTCAGACTGGGCCCAGAAAGGATGAGAAAGTAGTCGGAGCCGGTCTGCTTATGCAGACAGAAATGGATCAGCCACAAGCGGAATCAGTGCTATCCATATGGTCTCTAAGGATGCCCAAGCCAAGCGGGAATCTAATGCCCAGAAATGTAAGATGTGCAAACAGGAGCATCGATAGAATACTTCCAAGTTCTGGAGACCCATCACTCAGAACATTTGGGAAGCATTATAGAAGACCTGCAGATCCGTGGCCATTGACCTTGCCAAATAAATCTTGTAAAGAGACGTTGGACGGTAGTAAAAAAATGAGTTAGGGTACCAAATAGGCAGTTGTGTGAACAAAAATAATATCTTAGGCAGCAGAAGCATTTTAATAGTATTGCTGCGTCCAAGCCATGAGATCAAGTGGGATTGCCAGGACAAGATATCTTTGCTTACGGTCTTTAGAAGAGGAGTATAATTAAGTGCATATAGCTTGGAGAGGTCACGGGGAATCGCAATCCCCAAGTATCGAAACTGTATGGTCACCATGAATTCACCCACCACAGGGGCTTATTCCCGGATATTGTGGAAATGCAGGGTAACAAGACCGATTTCTGCTGATTCACCACAAAACCCAAGATATCAGAGAAGATTTGGAGGAGCTCTGCAATAAGTGGCAGGGAGAAGTACAGGTCTCTTACAAATATTAACGTATCGGCAGCATAGAGCAATACAATATGTTTATGCTCACCCAGCGAGATACCAAGTGCAGAGGTCCTCTTACGTAAATGTGCACCTAATGGTTCACTGGCTAAGGCGAACAAAAGGCGATGAGAGACAACCATTGACTAGTACCGATGTGGTAGGAGCTGTATATAGCGCCTCATTGCACCCTTGGAAAGAAGGACGGAGTCCAAAATGTTCGAGAGTGAGAAATAAGTAGTGCCACTCAATCTTATCAAATGCCTTTTCCGCGTCCAGTGACAGAACAGCAAAATCCCCAGGAACTCTCCGGAGTTCAGACATCACATTAATCAGAATCCGGACACTTTCAAATCCATAGCATTTTGTGATGAACCTGGTTTGATCCGGGTGTATGATAATATATATCAACTTGTCCAGATGAGCCAATAAGATATTTGTGAAAATTTTATAGTCTAATTCCAGCAGAGAAATCGTTCTGTAACTGCTGCAGAGCGTAGGGTCCTTCCCATCCTTGGGGATCACACTGATGGTCGTCTGATAAAAGGAGGGAGGTAGCCTATGCTGGGGTAAGATTTCGTTGAACATTCGGGTGAGCACCGGGGCAAATTGATCCAAAAGAGCCTTATAAAGCTTGGCTGGAAAAAGATTGGGGCCCTCAGCCTTAGCATTCTTCAATTTGCTAATAACCCACTGATGAGGCTGTCTAAAGACACTTGGGCTTCTGCCGATAAACAAGGTAGTTCTGCCTCCTACAACCAGTGATGTATCTGAGATTCAGGCTCTGTCAGTTGTGAAGTGTAAAGGTCTTTATAAAATTGGGCAAGCATTTGAGCCATGTGAGATGATTTATGTATCAGCTTGCTACATGAGGAATTCAGGGCAACGATCCTGTGTTTTTGACGTTGACGTTTTAGCTGCTACAATAGCAAATGGCTCACTTGGGTGCTATGTTCATAATGTTGTTGTCGAGTCCTGATCATCCAAGAAGCAATGCCTTCAGTTTCTAAAGCTGCTAACCTTCCCCGTGGCCTGACTGACGCCACACAGAGGCGCAGCCTCTCTGCCGATGACACACTTCAAAATGCTTAATCAGAGTGCGCAGATGCTTCTTCCTGCTGATGAGTTTTTGCTTCTTAAAGGCTGTCACCAGCGAAATCAACTGTCCTCGCAAAACCGCTTTTCCAGCCTCCCATAAAGTAAAGGTGGAAGTATCCCCATTATCATTAAAAGCGAGATATTCTCTCCACACAGTAAAAATCGTCTTCATAAAATCTGCATTTTTTAATAAGTGTTGGGGGAGGGACCATGAATGCTGAGGACAATCCTCATCCACCATATCCCACTCTAAGGAAAGCATGGTATGGTCCGAAGGTCCCATCGAACCTATTGCCACTCGAGGCATGGATGCTAGAAGGGAGCAAGAGATCAACCAGTAATCAAGGCGAGAATGAATATGGTGTATGGAAGAGAAGAAAGTACAGTCCCGCTCCCCCGGGTGTAACAAGTGCCAAGCATCGCAGAGATGCCATTCATCCATTAGAACTGTTAATTGAGGGGGATTGAGAGAAGCAGCACTGCCGCATCCCGTGTGGTCTACTTCAGAAAAAACACAATTAAGGTCACCTCCCATGACAATCTCCCCTTGTGCGTGGGCCAATATCTCCGGAGAGAGTTCCTGTAAAGTTTGCGCTATCTCTGTAGGGGGGGGTGTAGATTTTAACAAAGGTAAGGTCCCATGCACGGTACCCACTAGTATTAAGAAACATCTAAAAGGATCATTGTATTGGCTAATCAACTGAATAGGGAAAGTACTAGAGAACATAGTAAGTACCCCCCACCTCCCCTGCCGGTGCGAAGAGTAATTGGAAGCAAAACCTGCGGAAACTTTGAGGAATCCATCTGGAGATATACTTGCAGGGCCAGATGGGTTTCTTGAAGAAAAAACACTTCTGTGTAGGCACGATGGATCTGATCAAGAACTCATCATTGTTTAATGGGATCATGAAGCCTCCTGATATTCCAAGTGATAATTTTAGTCATTTAACCTCAGGAACGGTGCCAAAGAAAATCCCCACTGTGGCGCTGAGCCTAAGCACACCACCGCGGGCAAAAACAAATCGGGCACTTATACCACTGCTGTTACACCCCCTTGCTGATTCCAGGATGATTATAGTATAGGATTGAAGGGATTAGAGACGGGGGAGGGTAGGAGTGGGGGTGGATGATTCCAGGATGAAGGTTAGATGGGGGACTATATCTTGCTACACTGGCCTACAAGATATAGTCCCCCATCTAACCTTCATCCTGGAATCATCCACCCCCACTCCTACCCTCCCCCTTCTCTAATCCCTTCAATCCTATACTATAAGGACAGAAACATACCCAAGTAATGAGAAGCTAAAGAGGTAAACAAAACACTGAAGAGAGGAAGAAAAAAGAAGTAGGACCTTTAGATCCCTCTCCCCACCCTAGATGCCATGTATAAAATCTTCTACAAAGATAGAGATCACCACCCACCTGGTTCTTGGTACCTGAATCCAACTACCTCAATTATCTCCCCTCTTGACTTTAGAACTCCTCAAAGAGGCAATCCCTGTGGGTGTCTTAAGCAGTTGTGGGTAACTTAATGGGGTCGCCCTCTGGGAGTTAGTAGAAGAAGAGATATGTATGTGACCCTACCCCGGAGATAAACCATAAACTTTGTTATAAACAATCATAACATTAGTAATAAGTACAAAGAGATGCTAAGCATCGGCCTCTGAAATCAACAAACGTTTGAAAACAGTCCTAGAATATAGGAAGTAGCCTCCCTCAAGTAGAAGCAGTAGAATCCATTGCTTTAGCTTGCGCTTCTTCCAAATCTGCCTCAGATTGACGTCGTGATCTGGGCACCTTGCTGCCTTTAGGGGTTGATACCTACCACTCCCTCTGGTCACTTCGATGTCGCGTTGTGCGATGATTCTCTGCCTGAACCTGATCAAGAAATTCCAGGTAGTCCGGCAGTTCAGTAATTTTATGAGTAACATTGCTCCATTCAAAGTGGATCATGAAGGGAAATCCCCACCTATATCGGATTGCTTTCCTCTGTAACCATTGCATGAGTGGTTTGACATTACGATACAGTTCCAGCGTATATGAAGACAAATCTTGGAAGATCTGGATCTCATGCTCATGGAAGGAAATTGTCCTCCTGCCATGAAGGCTTTGAAGTAAGGCCATCATTTCCTCAAAAAAGCTGAAGCAGGCTCCAATTGGGCAAGGTCTCACATCTCCCCCTGATCGCTGCCCTGCTCCATGATGTGCTCGCCCTAACCTTACTGGGCTTAATCCTCCAGGAACATAGCACAGATAAATTTCTTGAACTAACTGCATAGTATCCTCCTGACTCCCTGGCCTCTCTGGCACACCCAGGATTCTTACATTGTTGTGGCGCTGACGGTTTTCTAATTCAACTTGGGGCTCTTTAAGGTCGCTTGTAAATTGATTTTAGACGGAAAGATGGCTGTGGCATAAATCTGCTCCCCGATGTTTATTTCATTTTGTGCAACCTGGTCATCTAGCACTTTAATGTCGGAGCAGAGATCTGAAATTATTTTGGTGAAGTCAAGCATCTCCATAAGGTCTGCCTTTGTAGCTGGTTGTGTAGCAGCATTATCATCACAAAGGGGAGCTTTCGGTGGAGTAATCTGGACTTTGGAGGGATTATCCATCTCTGCTTTGTATCCTTTCCTGGAAAATTTAGAGGACATGTTAAGAGATAAGGCAAAATCCCACTATCAATCAGAAATCACTAAGTTAGGGATGCTGCCTAGATTTTGCAAACAACAGTAATTCAAAATTCCACCAATAGATGGAGCTCCAGCCACACCAATCTGCAGGGCATCTCAGGCTTCTAAACTGAAACCATTAATCGAGGTGAGGAGGCAGGCTGAATACCTTTTCCTTGAGAGATGAACCACGCACAGAGGTCTCCCCATCCTTCACAGTGGCAGGGCCAGAAGAGGGCACGGATCGAGCAACTGCAGGGAGCAAAAAGGCACAGGATTCGGTGCAGGAGGCTGAGGCCGACAACAGGTCCTAGAGGCCGGATACAACACAGGAAGTCATAAAAAGCCCGCTAACAGTGAAATGCAGCCTGCGTGCTTCAGCAGCATGTGGGGTGGTAGCAGCGCTACAGAGGTGTCTGCAGGGGTCTCACCGGGAACATATCGGCTCAGCGGGAAAACGTCGGAGAGTTACACTGACCTACTCAGCAGCACCAAACAAGATGAGGAGCAAGTGGCAGGCTAAGACAATTCCCTCAAGCACTTTCTCAGGAATTCATATTGGTAGGCTGCTGTACCCGGGCTAGTCAGGCGTGCAGGAAGCGGACCGATCCCAGCAGGGTGGAATGAGGACAATCACACACACTGCGACACCGCAGTTCAGCAGCCCACAGCCACCCAGAGCCAGCAGCCACAAAAATGCATGCAGACAGTCCAGACCACTGCACTGAGAGCATGGAGCATGAAACACAGACTGGGTCCAGCTTCCTCACTGCGATTGTGGGTCTCTTCCTGCCGGATTCATATTCCCCTTGGTGGGACAGGTAAAATACCGCGGTTCAGTGGGTTTTGACTGGGAACCTCATGAGAAGACCATTCTTAGGGATCTGATAGGGCAGGAGCTGGGCTAGGATGCTGCCATTTTACATTGGGCTTATGCGAACGCCCCCCCCCCCCCCCCGCCCCCGGGAGACTGATCTATTGCAGATTTTGGTATCATCGGCAAAGAGGCAAACCTTACCCGACGGCCCTTCCGCTATATCACTAACAAAGATGTTAAAACAAATCAGACCAAGGACAGATCCCTGGGGCACACCACTTGTTTTTTTTTGGTAACGTATCCCTGCAAGTAGATTGCCAACTCTTTTCTGAGGCAATAGAAGGTAAAGCAATTTTCCCAAGGTCACAAGGAGTGCTAGTGGGAATCAAACCCTTCATCTTGTAGGCACTAAGCAGTTGCTGTAATCACTAGGCTACTCCTCAAGTTACCTGTATGCTTTGTTGCCTCTCACTGTCAAAAGCTTTGCTGAAATCTAACTACACCACATCTAGGACTCTCCCTCTGTCCAACTCTCTGGTCATCCAGTCAGATTTGTCTGACAAGATCTGCCTCTGGCAAACCCATGCTGCCTCGGATACTGCAATACATTGGACTCCAGAAACCTCGCTGTCCTCAGTTTTAACAGTGTTTCTATTAAGTTACTCACCACTTACTTCCACTTTTGTGTAAAAGAACAACATGTGCCTTTCTCCAGTCCTCTGGGACCATTCTTGTCTCTAAAGAAGCATTGACAGTGGAGCCACTAGAATGTCCCCAAGTTCCTTCAGTATTCTCACATGTATCCCATTCAGCCCCATCGCTTTGTCTACTTTTAGTTTAGCTAGTTCCTCACAAATAGTCTTCTGAATATTGTTCAAGATCCCCTTCACTTATTCTATTTGTGGATGTTTTCTGAGGTCCTATTCCTAGCCTTCATCTGTGAACACAAAACAAAAATATTTGTTAAGAAAGTCTGCTTTATCCACATCAGCTTCTACATATTCCCCCCTTCACACTTTAATCTGACAATATCACCTTTGCACTTCCTCCTCCCACTAACATATCTGAGAAATATCTTGTCCCCCCCATTTTACTACATTGGCTTCTTTTTGTATCTTTGCTTTTGTGACTACTTTCCTAGCTTCTCTAAGTTTTTCCAGATATTGATGTTTGTCTTCCTCTCTGTGATCTCTTGTATTTGATGAAGGCCTTCCTCTTTTTCTTCACCTTTTCAGGTACTTCTTTTGAGAACCATAATGGCCTCCTTTTCCTTTTATATTTACTTACCTTTCTAACAAAAAGATTTGTTGCCCTTAAAATATCCCCTTTCAGTTATGTCCATTGCTTTTTCTACATCCCCCACTGTTCCCTTCCCACTAATGACTCCTTTTAGTATTGTCCCATTTCATTAAAGTTAGTTTCCCTAAAATCTAAGACCCTTGTTTTTGAATGGGTTTATCCTGTTCTATCCCAAGTTATACATCCTGTTATAATGTAAGCCTATGGTTGTATGTCTGTGGCAATATTTCTGTTATTTGTAAACCGCACTGATACGAAAAAGTGCGGTATAGAAGAACTGTAAATAAATAAAATAAATTAATAATAAATATAGAACCACATCATCTGGTGATCACTGGATGCGAGATGATCTCCCACTATAACATCAGAAACACTTTCTCTGTTGGTAAGCACCAAGTCCAGTATGGCTCCTTCACGTGAGGGGTCTGTTACCAATTGCCTGAATAGTTCTCCCTGTAGAGAATCCAGGATCTCCTTACTTCTAGATGACACCGCAGCAGGGATGCTCCAGTCCACATCCAGCATATTGAAGTCACCTATCAGTAGCACTTCTCCTTTCTCCTTTCATGGCAATACAGTGTATGTCTTCTATTAAATCTCAATCCACTTCTCCCTGTGAAGGAGATCTGTATATCACACCAATGCAAATGGATTTCCCATTCCCTTTTTCTAATTTAACTCCTTTTGATGTTTTCTCTTATATTTAGGACTTTCCTAAAATAACAACCTACTCAGAGAACAATCCATATAATCCTCACACCTCAACAGCCTAATCTCCAATCTACCCAACAACAAGAGTAGAAGAACAGTAAACCTCGATACCCTCTGTCTCCCAAAGTGCATCAGAAATGTTAATGCATGTACAAGTAAAAGAGCATTCTCACTTATAGCTCCACTACTCTGGAACCGGCTGCCATGCGAACTGCGTGCAAACTGTGACTTGAAAGACTTCAGAAAAAAACTAAAGACGCACCTCTTCCAATCGCATTACAATGTAACCTAGGCACTGTACCCCACTACCACTGTATCCCACTACCGATTGTCTACCATGCGTGGGAAAACCACTGTACCCCATGTAACCTCACAACGAGAAATGCATTCAGTTTACGTGTAAATATGTACATAATATATCCTGTGTGAAGTGTTTCCCATCGATCAACTGTAATCTGTAACCCTGTGTTTGCTGTGTACTATCTCTCTCTCCCAATCACAATGTATATCCTTCTAATTCCTGGCCGGTACAGCCACCCTTACCATGTATAGCAACCGCTGCTGATCGCTGGAAGCAGCGGGATACAAATGTACACTAAATAAATAAATAAAATAAATAATTATCTTCTGTATCAGATATTAAACCTTGCTCTTGAAATTGCATACATTCAGATTCTCCGTCTGGCTGAGAGGGCTTTTGAAACTGACCTCTACAAGGAGAGAAACTGTTTCCCTGCTGTTTGCACTGCTCAAAGCTAGAGAAACGTTCATAGTTCCTACCTGAATCCAGGCAAGCATCAGGCTGCTTCTTCTGGTATTCTGGCCAGTATGCAATAGAGCTTTTGTGTCCTGTCCTCCAGTTGGTATCTCTGCACCTCAGCATCCTTTCTCCAGACGTCCCCCAAGAGGTATTTGGGCTCCTTTCCTCCTTGGCTGCAACAGACCTCTTCCTAGGTGTTGCTTGAGGGTCCCTGGCTGTGGATTTACAGACCTCTGGCTTTCTCCAGTCCTCTGATGGATCTTTCCTCCAGGAATCTCTCCAGGCATATGAATTTCTCTGAGCTCCTCTCTTGGACCGTCTGCTTCCTTGTCCTTGTTCCTTCTGCCTGGCACCGGTTGTTTCTTCCTTCTGTTCTGGTTCCAAGTCTCCGTCTGATTCTCCTTCTCCGTCCGTTTCTCTCTCCCTGAAGATTCCCCTCTAGCTTTAAAGGGCTTAGATTGCAACTCCACCCTTGCATTCTTCAGGTGTTTTGGATTAAGCTTTCTCCTGGAGGCTGTTTGATTAGGGATGACATAATGCTCTCTCTGATTAGAGTTATGCTTTTCCACTCTAGCTCCCCTAGGGACTTTCTTTATACAGGTGCATTCTGGATCATGTAGTCTTTTAGGGAAACAAGCTGTCTTATTTCTATAACCTGCCAGCACAGGTCCCTTATTCAGAGTAAATTCTCCTCTTTTATCATTTCTCCCTGAGCTATGATAAGCTTCCTTATCACAAGCTTTAATATTATTTTTTGCATATCGTGCCACCCCTCCTCCCCTTCTTCCTATCCTGTCCTTCCTGAATAAACTATAACCTGGTATAATTACATCCTAGTAATGGTTGTCCATGAATCATGTCTCTGTAACTGCCATTAAATCCAAGTCAGCCTCTTCCATTAAAACCTCAACATCTGGGATCTTATTTCCCAGGCATTTATGCACTCTACTTTCCACATGTTGCACCTTTTGCCCATTTCAGAGGTATTTACAGTAATGTTTCACTTACCCAAAGGCTTTCACTTACTTAGGGACTTTCTTCACCCATCCTCAACGAATCTAGTTTAAAGCTGTCTTCAGTAGGTTAGCCAGTCTATTGCAGTATACACTTTGGTCCTTCTTGGATAGGTGGACACCATCTCTGCTCTGCAGTCCTTGAAAAATCATCCCATGGTCTAAAAAACTAAAACGTTCCTGATGACACCATCCATGCCCCCATGCATTCATCTCCCAGATGCGAGTTTCTCTGCCTCAGCCTTTATCCTCAACAGGGAGGACTGAAAAGAACACCATCTACATACATCTCTGCTTCACTGTCTGTCCCAGAGCCATGAAGTCACTTTTGATATGCTCTGAGGAATACCTAGCAGTATCATTTGTGTTGACATTGATGAACAACATCGGATTATAGTCAGTAGGCTTGATCTCGGCAACTCTCCATCCCTTCTTGGATTTTGGCACCAGGCAGACAGCACACCTCTTTGGACATCAAATGTGGTCGGCAGATGGATGCCTAAATACCCCTCAGAAGAAAGTCACCAACCACCACTACCCTTTGCTTCCTTGTGGTCACCGATTCTGCAACTTTAGGGTGCTTGAGCTCTGGTTCTTCCTTTTCCTGGGATGCTTTCATCTTCTCTACTTCCAGGGCTGCATACCTGTTCTTCAGTTGGAGGGCTAGAAGAGTTTGATTGTTGATTCTGCAGGCTCTGGTGACTCATGTCCAACTCTGTTCATTCTGTAGCCTCCCATCTTCACCTTTATCAGAGAGCTTGAATGATTCAAGAAGTATCTCATTGATGTACTTCTCATTTTCTCGAATGCTTCTCAGCCTCGCCGCCTCTTCTCTGAGCGACTCCGCTTGTTTCATGAGAGCTTAAGCTTGCAGGCATCCTGCACATGGAGCCGGTCCTTAAAATGGCATTGGGCTGTCTATCTGTACAGAGGCAGAAGCTCTAATGGGGGCAACAGCTTTGGAAATATGATTTTTCCCAGCCATCATTCAGTTAGTGAAGCTTTGGTATCTGTTGAAGTAAATGGGAGAGACCTACCAAAGTCCTTAACTTTTCCTCAGCTGTCCTGAAGAGAAAATGCAGCTAACCTCTTTCATGTGTGTTCTAACAGCACTATGATATGTCCCCGTGTGTAGCCCTGCTTCCTTGCTAGACAGACAACAGCCATCAAAATGGTAAAGGGAATGGAATGATGCCCCTATGAGGAAAGGTTTAAAAGATTAAGGCTCTTCAATTTGGAAAGAGACAGCTGAGGGGAGATATGATAGTGGTATATGAATTAATGAATGGAGTGGAACAGATAAATGTAGATCTGTTGTTTACATTGTTAAAACATAGAAAGACTAGGGGACATGCAACGAAGCTACAATGTAACCCATTTAAGAATAATAAGAGAAAATATTTTTTTCACTCAACAAGTAATCGAACTCTTGAATTTGTTACCAGAGGATGTAGTAAAAGCTATTTGTGTAGCTGTGTTTAAAAAAGATTTGGAGAAGTTCCTGGAAGAAAGGTCCATATACCATTTTTAAAGAGGACCCGGGAAATCCACTGCTTGCCCCAGGACAAACATTGTGGAATCCGTGTGCCTTTTGGGAACCTGCAAGGTACTTATGACCTGGATTGGGGACTGCTGGAAACAGGATACTGGGCTTGATGGATCTTGGTCTGACTCAGTATAGCATTTCTTATGATCTTATGTTCTACTCTGAACCTCCTAGTTTCTTCTTAGACATCCCTTTTATAATCCCACTTTTAGTTCCAAATTTAAGATACAAAATTTCTTCTTAGTGGCCTGAATAAAATTGATAAAATATGATTCCAGAGTCCATATTATCCTTCCAGGGAAGGAATAAATAATATCATCAGCATAGATCCTATTAATACTCAATTCATTTAATACATGACGAAGAGGCAAAAGGTAAATATTAAACAAACTGCCAGCAAAGGTGATCCTTGTGGCATCTCACATAAAGTGCTGGGCCCACATTGTGTTAGCTTTCTTGGGTCCCTTCACTTTGCCTCTAGATAACGATTTGGCTCACTTGCACCTTCTTGCTGACCATGGGTAGCAGGAATATATCCTAGTGATGTATCCACCTACAATTCTATTGCTTTTTCATCTGCTTTGTGGATGCAACCAGATAACTAGATGAGAGCATGTGCTAAACACTATTCCTCATAGGAGGCTCATGAATAAATTGAACAACCTGATATTGGGACACAAGTTGGTGAAGTGGATCAGAAATTGGATGGCTGGCAGACAATAGAGGCTGGTGGTAAACTGAATTCACTCAGTAGAAAGAAAAGTGACTAGTGGAGCGCCACAGGAATCAGTTCTGGATTGATTCTGTTCAGTATTGGTAGCCTACACTATAATTAGGGAAGTGCAGAAAAGAAAATGGACAATAAACATCAATAACAACAAAATAAAAAATAGTAATTTTAATACAGACTACCTCAGGTGTATGTGTAATAAAATGAATTCCTGGTCAAGTTCCACCCCCAAGAAAACAGTAGAAAATAAGCAAATACTGACAACTCTCACAGCTATATCAGGGTTAGACCTGTTTTGCCGAAGGGGATTTTTCTGCTGCTATTTTTTTGTCTTCTCTATCCTTCAGGTTCAAAGAGGAAGGCAAGCTCTTTGAAGTCACTGCCCTCCTTAGGTATTAGATCCCTCCTTTTCCAACCCTGCTCCCACCCACCCCATATAAGTAATTTTGCTATATAGAGCAACCCACCAATTAGCTTATTGACAAAGAAAACAGATTTGTTATTGGTTGGAAGGAAAAATCTAGGGAGTAAATAATTCCACATTTGGATATCTGCTTAAAGTAAACACTTTCATATATTTGGAGAAGCTTCAATTAAGTAATTTTACATAGGGCGTGCATTAGACTGTATACTTCAGACACATATATCAAATGTTAGTAGCTTAAAGTCATAACTGTTTAGCACACAAGCAGGACTAGACACATGGACATAAAATAGATCATGCATAAAGCAGCCTAGCTGCTTTCTCTTTTAAAGGACAGTTGAGGAAAATTTAGGGACATTGTAGGCATTTTTCTATTTCCTATAACAGATACCAGAGCTCCAACAACTGAACTATGGTTGGGAAAAATTGTGTTGCCAAAGCCGTTGCCCCCATTACAGCTTCTGCTTCTATGCAGATGGACAGCCCAATCCCAGTCGAGGGACTGATTCCATGTGCAAGATGCCTTCAAGCTGAAGCCCTCATGAAACAACTGGAAGAGCTGCGAGAAGAGGTGGGGAGGATGAGAAGCATTCGAGACAGCGAGAATTACATTGATAAGATGCTTCTTGAGGTATACAAGCTCTCTGACAGAGGTGAAGATGGTATGCTACATAAAGAAGAGAGTTGGACACGGGTCACCAGAGACTGCAGAATCGACATTCCAATTCCACCATCCTCAAATTGAAGAAACGGTATGCAGCCTTGGAAGTGGAGGAGGTAAAAACATCCCAAGAATGGGAAGAACCAGAGCTCAAGTACCCCAAATATGCAGAAACAAGGAAACAAAGGATAGAGTTGGTTGATGACTCTCTTCTGAGGGTTACTGAGTTATCCATCTGCCATCCAGTCTTGATGTCCCATGAGGTGTGCTTTCTGCTAAGTGCCAAAATCCAAGATGTTATGGAGAGTTTGCCGATACTCAAGTCTCCCAACTATTATCTGATGGTACTCATCCATGTTGGCACATATAATACTGCTAGGTATCTCTCAGTCAAGAGTGACTTCATGGCTCTGGGAGAGATGGTGAAACAGATAGGTGCACAGGTGGTGTTCTCCTCAATCCTCCCTGTTGAGGGTAAAGGCAGAGGCAGAGATGCTCAGATTCTAGAGATGAAAGCATTGCTGCATGGATAGTATCATTGAGAGCATTTTGGTTTCTTGGGCCATGGGATGATTTTTCAGAGGATGTGGAGCAGAGATAGTGTCTATCTATCCAGGAAGGGTTGACGTGTCTTTCACTGCAAACTGACTAACCTACTAAAGAAAGCTTTGAAAGATTTGTTAGCGATTAAGAAAACCCCCAGGTAAGTGAATGCCTTCAGGTAAGTAAAACATTAAACACCTTTAACATGGGCAAAAAAAGCAATATCTGGAAAGTGGGGTGTATTAATGCCGATAGCATGAGAAATATGATTCCGGATATGAAGGCTTTAATGGAAGAGGCTGACTTGGTTTAGTGGACGTTATAGACAGGGTTCACAGAGAACCATGACTGGGATGTAATATACTGGGCTATAATTTATTCAAGAAGGTCAGGGTAGGAAGAAAGGGAGGAGGAGTGGCACTGTATTTAAAAATATTAAAGCTACAGAACTGCATGGCTTAGAAGAGAAAGGGGAAAAGCTAAGAGAAGATAGGGAAGTAGTCAGGAAAATAAAGATACAAATGGAAGAAAAAATAGTGAATGCAGAAAAATCGGGGGACAAAATGTTTTTCAAATAATGTTAGTAAGAGGAGGAAGTACAAAAGTGGTATTGCCAGATTGAAGGGTGCAGAGGAGGAATATGTAAGTAGTAGCTGATGAGGATAAAGTGGAATTGCTTAGAAAAATTTTCTGTTCTGAGTTCACAGATGAAAAGCAAGGAGCAGGACCTCAGAAAACATTGAAAATTGGAACAGAAGGGAAGTGGATTCTGGACAATTTTCAGAAAACTGTGCTTGCGAGGAGCTAACTCAGCTAAATGGAGACAGAGCAATGGGTCAGATGGGATACATCTGAGAGTACTGAAGGAATTTATAGAGGTTCTAGAGGCTCCACTGTCTGACTTTTTCAATGCTTTTTTGGAATCAGGAATGGTCCCAGAGGACTGCAGAAGGGTGCATGTGGTCTCTCTACACAAAAGCAGAAATAAGGATGAGGTTGAGAACCACAGGCCAGTTAATCTGATCGGGCCTCTATGGTGAGCAAATAATGGAAATACTATTAAAACAGAGGATAATGAGGTTTCTGGAATACAACAGATTACAGGACCCGAGGAAGGATAATTTTATTGTAGAAACAGGTCTTGTCAGACAAAAATCATTAATTTCTTTGACTGCGTGACCAGAGAGTTGGACTGAGGGAGAGCCCTAGATGTGGTGTATTTAGATTTCAGTAAAGCCTTTGACACCGTTCCTCACCAGCGACTTATAAACAAACTGAGCACTCTAGGGATGGACCCTAAAGTTACTGCTTGGGTTAGAAATTGGTTGAGTGGGAGGCGACAAAGGGTACAGGTAAATGGAGCTCACTCTGAGGAGAAGGAGGTTACCAGTGGTGTGCCGCAGGGATCTGTTCTTGGTCTAATTATTTTTAACATTTTGTTAGTGATATTGCGGAAGGGCTGTCGGGTAAGGTTTGCCTCTTTGTGATGATACCAAAATCTGCAAAAGAGTAGACACCCAGGAAGGTGTAGATAATATGAGGAGGGATCTAGTGAAGGTTGAAAAATGGTTGAGAATTTGGCAGATGAAAGCGCTAAAAAATGCAGGGTCATACATTAGGGCTGCAAAAATCCAAGAAGTATTACAGTCTGCGCCTGATTCAGGAAGGGGCATGTCCGGGCTGTCCAGATGTCCCAGACCAGGACAGGCCCCATTGTACCCAATTCTGCACCGCAGGAGCATCTTGCTCCAATGGTAGCTGGATTGGGCAATGGAATGGCTCAGCATGCTCCTTCCGCAGTCGCGGGGGACATACAGCTGGCAAGACTGCCAGGCCTTCCTCTTCTCCCACTGCTGTTCTGGTACTAGACCCCCCTCCTCCTCCCGACCAGATCTCCTGCCACCTGACACCTGGTGGGTCTGCTGTAGCCGAGATCAAGTAGTGGAGCAGTACCTGCAGTGGCTCTGTTGAGATGGGGGGCTGCCGGGCTGGGGCACATGGGTGTCCAGCGCTTATTCCACTTTTGAGGTGGAATAAGCTGTGCAACCCCCTGATGCTCTACGGACATACAGGGCCATGACCTGAATTGGCCCTGTACATCCCGGTGCCTGGCCCACCTTCACCCCACCCCCATCCTGCTCTCTCCACACAGCAGCTCTGTGTGTGAGGTGAGAAGGGCTGCCAGAATTCAGTCAGGGCATCTAGCAGGGCTGCATGTCCCACCAGGACATACAGCCCCACTAGTCTCCTTACAGAATCGGGTCATATAGGGGTTGGAGTCCATTAAAGAAGAGTGAGACCTAGGGGTGACTTTTTCTGATGATCTTAATGTGGCTAAACAGGTAGAAAAGATGACGGTGAAAGCCAGAAGGATGCTTGGATGCATAGGGTGAAGAATGCCCAGCAGGAAGAGAGAGGTATTAGTTCCTCTGTATAAATCTTTGGTGAGACCTCATTTGGAGTATTGTGTGCAATTCTGGAGACCACACCTTCAAATGAATATAAACAGAATGCAGAGGGTGGCTACTAAAATGGACAGTGGGCTTCGTCATAAGGCATATGGGGACAGACTTAAAAGATCTCCATATGCATACTTTGGAGGAAAGGCAGAAGAGGGGCAATATGATAAAGACATTTGAACACCTCCATGGCATAAATCCACAGAAGGAGAGCCTCTTTCAATTGAATGTAAGCTCTACAACGATGGGGCTTCGGAAGAAAGTGAAAGGAGATAGTCTCAGGAGAAATATGCGGAAATATTTCTTTATAGAAAGAGTAGTAGATGCGTGGAGATTGTAGAGACGAGGACTATATCTGAATTCATGAAAGCATGGGATAAACACAGAAGATCTCTATAGAGAAAAAAGGGACTGTAGAGCTTAGTAATTGCTATGAAAGGGCAGACTGAACAGGCCGTATGGTCTTTTTCTGCCATCTTGTTTCTCTGAAAAATCCTTAATTGTTTTGGGTCATAAAAAAGGTAATTTTATAAAAGGGTGCCTGGGGTTAGAGGGCAGGAAAATACCCATTTTTAGCTTTTTTAATAAAGACACATAGGTGCTATGATGTTTTGTAAAATACAAGCATAAATTTAGCATCAAGTGTGGGTAGATAGAGGTTCCAGATTTGAGGTTATAGACATATATCCTACCCAGGAACAGGTGTAAATGTCCACATGTATGCAAGTACTGCAGTTTTTTTATAGCTAATGCATGTGCTTCACGACTCTGCCTATTCTACATCTCGACCAGGCCCTCAGGAACACTTACAGGAAAGTTATGCACACTGATGGCACCATGCTTACTTTTATGTCCAAGATAATATTTTAAGAGTCATTTTATGTGCATATTTAACTTCATACATGCTATAATGACTTGATAAAATTCAATTACTTTCAAAATGTGTATCTAATATTCTCACATTTCAACAAAGACCACAGAAATCTCCATAGAAAAGTTTAACCAACATCAGTAAAGAGGAATTGATGCAGACAGACTTGGACCAAAGGCAAGGCCTCAGTGAAGGAGCATGGAAATATTTCATCCTCGGTACTAAAATTTGGAGAAATCACATGGATTTAAATAACTGACTTGTGTAAATTTACATAGTTAGTGTCAGAACAATTTGTTTATCAATTTAAGAGAAATACAAGTAATCTGCTATAACGGATTTTATTGTGATTTTCTTTTATGTATAATTTTTGTCTTATTGAGGAATCATTAGGTTCTTTTCAAGTCTCCAGTGGATTGAGGGGCTTTCTGGTAAGATGAGCACCGCCTTCATTCTTCAACTGGATCTGTAAGAAAAAGAAAGTAATTGCAGACATAAAGAATATCGATAACGTTACTTGATTGTTTCCATTACAACAGATGGAAGAATCTTATGGTGTGTATATTACAGGGATGGCAGACAAGGAAATAGTCAATTTGATGAGGCACTTGAGAGGAGAAGTGCAGTAATTGAGACTAGAGACTATAGAGCAGTTTTCAGAGGATCTTCTGGGAGTAAACGGATGTTTTTGCCTGGCAAGAACCCCTTTGAAAATGTTTCCCATCCAGTGCAGTGAAAGTGAATATTCTTCTGGGAGCAAGAAACATAGAAACATGATGACAGAAAAAGACCACATGGCCTATCTAGTCTGTCCTTCCATAACAACAACTACAACAGTCCACCTCTTACCTTTAGAGATCCTCTGTGTTGGTCCCATGCTTTTTTGAATTCAGTTACTGTCCTCATCTCTACCACCTCCACTGGGAGACTATTCCATGGATCCACTACTCTTTCTGTAAAGAAATATTTCCGCATATCACTCCTGAATCTATCTCCCTTCACCCTCATCCCATGTCCCCTCGTAGCAGAACTTGCTTTCAATTGAAAGAGGCTCTCTCCCTGAACATTTATGCCATGGAGGTATTTAAACATTTCAATCATATCACCTCTATCCCGCCTTTCCTCTAAGGTGTACATATTAAGATCCTTAAGTCTGTCCTCATATGCTTTATAATGAAGCCCATTAATCATTTTAGTAGCAACCCTCTGCACCGACTCCATCCTGTTCACATCCTTTTGAAGGTGCGGTCTCCAGAATTGCACAGCATACTCCAAATGAGGTCGCACCAAAGATTTATACAGAGGCATTATCACCTCCTTTTTCCTGCTAGCCATTCCTCTCCGTATGCACCCAAGCATCCTTCTAGCTTTTGCCGTCGCCTTTTCTACCTGTTTAGCTACTTTAAGATCATCAGACACAACCACGCCTAGGTCCCGCTCTTCTTTAGTGGACAAAAGTACTTCACCTCCTATACTGTATTGCTCCCTTGGATTGCTGCAGACCAAATGCATGACCTTACATTTTTTAACATTAAATCCCAGCTGCCAAATTCTAGACCATTCTTCAAGCTTAGCTAGATCCCTCCTCATGTTATCTACACCTTCCTGGGTGTCTACTCTATTGCAGATTTTGGTATCATCTGCAAAGAGGCAAACCTTACCTGACAGCCCTTCCGCTATATCACTAACAAAGATGTTAAAAAGAATCGGACCAAGGACAGATCCCTGGGGCACACCACTGGTAACATCCTTCTCCTCAGAGTGAGCTCCATTTACTTGTACTCTTTGTCGCCTTCCACCCAACCAATTTCTAACCCAAGCAGTAACTTTAGGGTCCATCCCTAGGGTGCTCAGTTTGTTTATAAGTCGCCTGTGAGGAACAGTGTCAAAGGCTTTACTGAAATCTAAATACACCACATCTAGAGCTCTCCCTCGGTCCAACTCCCTGGTCACCCAGTCAAAGAAATCAATCAGATTTGTCTGACAAGACCTGCCTCTGGTGAATCCATGCTGCCTCGGATCCTGTAATCCGCTGGACTCCAGAAACCTCACTATTTTCTCTTTCAGCAGCGTTTCCAATAATTTACTCACCACCGAAGTTAAACTAACCGGCCTGTAGTTTTCAATCACATCCTTACTTCCGCTTTTGTGTAAAGGCACCACATGAGCCTCTCTCCAGTCCTTTGGCACCACTCCCGACTCCAACGAGGCATTGAAAAGGTCAGTTAGTGGAGTTGCTAGAACGTCCCCAAGTTCCCTCAGTATTCTAGGGTGTATCCCATCCGGTCCCATCGCTTTGTCTACTTTAAGTTGAGCTAGTTTCTCACGAACACAGTCTTCTGAAAATTGTTCAAGATGTCCCTCGCTTCTGTTCTTATTTGTGGGTGTTTTCTGAGGTCCTGCTCCTGGTTCTTCATCTGTGAACACAGAACAAAAATATTTGTTAAGCAATTCCGCTTTATCCTTATCAGCTTCTACATATTCCCCCCTGCACCCTTGAGTCTGACAATACCACTTTTGCCCTTCCTCTTCTCACTAATATATCTGAAAAATGTCTTATCCCCCCATTTTATTGCATTGGCTATTTCCTCCTCCTTTTGAATCTTTGCCTTTTTGACTACTTTGCTAGCTTCTCTAAGTTTTTCCAAATACAGATGCCTGTCTTCCTCTCTCTGTGATCTCTTGTATTTCATGAAGGCCTCCCTCTTTTTCTTCACTTTTTCAGCTACTTCCTTCGAAAAAAATAGCGGTCTCCTGTTCCTTTTGCCTTTATTTACCATTTTAACAAAAAGGTTGGTTGCCTTTAAAATACCCCCTTTCAGTTTTGCCCACTGTTTTTTCTACATCCCCCAGCTAACGACTCCCTGAGATACTGGCCCATCTTCGCAAAGTTAGTCTTCCTAAAGTCTAAGATCCTCACCTTGGAATGGATTCTAACAGCCCTAGTCCTAATACTGAACCACACCATCTGGTGATCACTGGATGCAAAATGATCTCCCACTACAACATCAGAAACACTTTCACCATTGGTAAGCACCAAGTCCAGTATGGCCCCTTTACATGTGGGGTCTGTTACCAATTGCCTGAATAGTTCTCCCTGTAGAGAATCCAGGATCTCCTTACTTCTAGATGATACTGCAGCAGGAATGTGCCAATCAACATCTGGCATATTGAAATCTCCTATCAGTAGCACTTCCCCTTTCCTAGCAATGCTGCGTATGTCTTCAATTAACTCTCTGTCCACCTCTTCCTCTTGTGATGGAGGTCTGTATATCACACCAATGCAAATAGATTTCTCTTTCCCTCTTTCTAGTTTAACCCACAATGCCTCCTCTCTCCCTTTTAAGCTCTGTAATTCCAAAGCTTTAATAGTAGTTTTTACATATAGTGCCACTCCTCCTCCCCTTCTTCCTACCCTGTCCTTTCTGAATAAAGTATAGCCAGGTATAGTTACATCCCAGTCATGGTTTTCTGTGAACGATGTTTCTGTAACTGCCACTAAATCCAAGTCAGCCACTCCCACCAAAGCTTCAACTTCAGGGATCTTATTTCCCATGCTACGGGCATTAATACACACTGCTTACACACTGACGTTTTCCTAGGGCTGTTTGTCCAGTCGGGAAAGCAGATTGATATTCACTTAAGCAGGTATAGTATAGCGGGGGAGTGTACAGGAGAACTCAGCTAGGCCAGGGAACCATTCAGTAAAGTTTTTCTTAGGGAAGAGAGGAAATAGCAGGAAGTTCTACAGTAGCCTCCCTCAGCATCTCATGTCTAAGTCACTGTAATACAAGAGTGCTGAAATCTGCGCTAAATTTTTTTTACAGAATTTTTTTTACTTCTGAACTTTATTTTGGATGTAAGTAATCAAATAAGATGCATGGAGGCCCATTCTATTCAGGCATGTCCAGGTCATCTGGATATCCAAAATCTGGACAGCCCGGATCTACACCCAATTCTAATCCCTCGGGTTTGTGGGATCAGAATCGGGTGCAGAGATCTTGGATGGCCTGGCTATGCCCTATTTCTGGCCCACTGGACATCCAAAAAAGTCCCCGGCTAGCCCAGCCAGACTCCTGCATGTCTTGTTGACATGGCACCATGACTCCATTTAGGAGCTGTGATCCCCGGCAGACCCAGCTGTGCCCCGTTTTCCATCGCTCAACATCCAATCGTGTCTACCATGGCCAGGGTCAGGCTGCGGGGAACCCTCTGCACCCTCTTACCTCATTGTCTGGCAGAGCCTTGTAAGTATGGTAATAGCTGCATTGGATTGCTGTAATACTTCAGTCGGAATGCCATCAATGCCCAGTGCTTTGTTCTTTGATAAAGCTTTCATGCTTCTTCTACTTCTTCTTATATCACGAATGGTTCCAGATAATAAGATACAGGTTGAAATGACTGTTGGTCCACTTGACCTTTATGGTATAATGGTTCTCTATATTCTTTCCAGCTTTTTTTTATCTTCTCAGCATCATTCAACATGGATCCTTGAGCATCTTGTAACATTCCAATTCGAGGCTGGAATATTTTCTCTAACTCTTGTAGCTTTAGGAAAGCTGACCTTGTTCTTCCCCTAATAAATTCTGCTTCTATTTCCTGGCATGCATCATTGTAGTACATGTATTGTAATCTCTTCAAAATTGTGGGAATTATCCTACTATGCCACACCTTGACCAGCTCCATTTGGGTCGCTATCGCCACATGTGTCGCCAACTTCTTCAAACCTCTGTCCCTACCCTCATCCCATTAAAACAGAAGCAAAGTATCTGGTCTACAATCCAAACACACATGTCATGTCCTTAAAGAAACCCTCCACCCCCTCCAACACTCCCTCACTCACTGGCATTCCCACCACATATGGAGATACTCCTCTCTTTGTCCACATCCTTTCCAGCACAAAGGACTAACCCCCCTCTCCACCCGCTCACCCTTTGAGGTGTCAGATAAGTTCTATTTGACATCTTCCAACAGTGCTCCTGAATCACTGCAGATCCTCCCCCTTCCCTACCATCTGAAACACTCTGTGCTACCTTTGCTCTTCCCATTCTCCCCCCCAGGCTTTAAACCCCTCCCTCTCATCTGCTTGATTTAGTAGCCGATATATCTTTGATATAGTAACATAGTATATGACGGCAGAAAAAGACCATATTAGTCCATTTAGTCTGCCCAGCAAGATGGCAAGAGCAGGTGCACCTGCCGCTCCGTGCAGGTCATCCCTCCCCATGCCGTTGTTTAGGGGTGTACCCACCGCTCCGAATAGGGAACCCCTATTTGTTGAGATATAAGAGTAGCTAAGTTTATTTTGATTTTACCCTGTTGCTATAAAGGGATCCACTTTGTCTGTCCCATGCCATTTTGAATTCTGTCACTGTATTTGCCCCCATCACTTCCATCGGCAGGGCATTCCAAGCATCCACCACCCTTTCAGTGAAAAAGTATTTCCTGACATTGCCTTTCAATTTACCCCCTTGCAGCTTCATGTTATGCCCTCTAGTTTTACAGCTTCTCCATCTTTGGAAGAGGTTTGTTTGTTCATTAATACTCTTTAAGTATTTAAAGATCTGAATCATATCTCCCCTATCCCTCCTCTCCTCCAGAGTGTACATATTTAGGTCTTCAAGACTCTTATGTTATGTTTATTACATTTGATATACCGCTCAAGCCAAAGCATCAGAGCGGTTTACAATATTACATAAAAGTTACAGAAAATATGAAAAGAACGCCATTAATTAGATAGGACAGAATAAGAGATACAGTGATAGTTAAAGGAATAGAGGAGACAGGAAGAAATGCTCCACATAGCATCTGAAGAGGTAGATATCATACCACCAGGTGTTTAAGCTCCCACTCACAACCTCCGCTGTCGACATCACCCCTCCACCGCTCCGATCTCCACAGCAAGCAGAACCAATGTAGCAGCATTTTAAACGGCCCCGCACGGTCCTACGCCTAAGGGCCACACCAAAGGGCCCTCAGACGCAGACCCGCAAGGCGCGGGCGCGCCAATGGAAGTGACGGTTTTAAAGCCATTAAAGGCTGCTGGCATGGGCAGGCTGAAAAGAAAGAGGTGGAGCTCCCACTCACACACCTCCGATGCTGGCTGGCTGCTGCTCTCCCCGTCTCTGCGCGCCATTGGAAGTGACAGTTTTAAAGCCATTAAAGGCTGCTGGTATGGGCAGGCTGAAAGGAAAGAGGTGGAGCTCCCGCTCACACACCTCCGATGCTGGCTTCTCATAAGTCTTCTGACGTAGGCTCCAAATCAATTTGGACACGTTCTTCTGAACCATTTCCAGTCTTTTTATATCCTTTGCGAGATATGGTCTCCAAAATTGAACACAGTATTCCAAGTGAGGCCTCACCAGTGACTTGTACAGTGGCATTAGGACCTCTTACTTTCTGCTGGTAATTTCTCTTTGTATGCAACTCAGCATCCTTCTGGCTTTTGCCAGCCCCTTGTCGCACTGTTTCACCACCTTGAGATCCACAGAAATAATCACTCCAAGGTCCTTCTTCTAGTCCATGCACACCAACTCCTCACCCCCTATCGTGTACATTTCCCTTGAATTTCTGCTTCCTAAGTGTATGACACTGCACTTCTTCACATTAAATCTTAAATGCCAGGCATGAGACCATTCTTCCAGCTTTTGTAGATCTTTCCTCATGTTCTCCACTCCCTCATGTTCTCCCTCCACTCTGTTGCAAATTTTCATGTCATCTGCAAAAAGACAAACCTTTCTATTCAGTTCTTCAGCAATATCACTCACAAATATATTGAACAGTACCGGTCCGAGGACTGAACCCTGAGGCAAACCGCTAATCACCTTCCTTTCATCTGAGTGAGTTCCGCTTACCATTACTTTTTGTCGTCTCTCAATCAACCAATTTCTGATCCAGTTCATCACCTTGAGACCCATTCCCAGGCTGTTCAATTTATTGATAAGCCTCCTATGAGGAACTGTATCAAAGGCTTTGCTAAAATCTAAGTAAATCACATCCATCACATGCCCTTGATCTAGTTCTCTGGTCACACAGTCAAAGAACTCAATCATATTTGTTTGGCAAGCTCGTCCTTTGGTAAAACCATGTTGCCTGGCATCATGCAACCTGTTGGTTTTGAGAAAGTCCACTATTTGCTCTTTCAGGAGCCCCTCCATGACTTTTCCCACCACCGAGGTAAGGCTTACTGGCCTGTAGTTTGTCACGTCCTCCCTGTTACCACTTTTGTAAAGAGGTACCACATCAGCCCTTGTCCAGTCCTGAGGAACGTCTCCTGTCTCCAAGGATCTGTTAAAAACATCCTTTAATGGCCCTGCGAGAACCTCTGTGAGCTCTTTCAGTATCCTGGGATGGATTCCATCCAGTCCCATGGCCTTGTCCACTTTTAGATTTGCAAGTTGTTAGAAGTTGTTCTAACGCATCATCTTCTTTGAATGGTGTGGTATCTATTCCATTCCCATTTTTATATTTGGGAGTCACAGGTGGTCCTTCTCCAGGATTTTCTTTAGTAAAAACAGAGCAAAAGAATTTGTTTAGCATTTTCGCTTTTTCAATGTCACTTTCCATGAGTCCGTTCCCAGCACTTCTGAGTCCTGTATTTCCACCTCTGATTTTCCTCCTCTCCCGACTATACCTGATGAAAGTTTTGTTACCACAGTTCACATCTTTAGCTATCTCTTCTTCTGCCTTTGATTCTGCTATCCTTATTTCTCTTTTTTGTCTCTTTTAGTTTGATCCTGTATTCCTTTTTGTGTTCCTCTGTTTGTGAGCTTCTGAATTTTGTGAAAGCTGTGTTTTTTGCCTTTATTTGAGCAGCCACTTTTTTGGAGAACCAAATAGGTTTCCTTTTCCTCTTGTTTTTATTTACTTTCCTTACATATGTATATGTTGCCCTTTTTATTGCTATCTTTAGTTTAGCCCATTGCAATTCCACTTCCCTTATCCCCTCCCACCCTGCCAACTCCTCCTTCAGGTACTCGGCCATTTTACTGAAGTCAGTGTTTTTGAAGTCTAGGACTTTGAGCTTGCTGTGACCGGACTCCGCCTTGGCTTTTATCTCAAACTACACCGTGTGATGATCGCTGCTGCTCACAGGGGCACCCACCCAGACAATTGACATGCTATCTCTGTTGGTGAGCACTAAGTCCAGCACGGAGTTCTCCCTGGTCGGTTCCATCACCATTTGTCTAAGTAACGCATCTTGGAAGGCATCCACAATTTTTATTTTTTTACTTCTTTCTAGATTTGCAGAAGGAATACTCCAATCCACATCGGGTAGATTAAAGTCACCCAATATGATCACCTCCCCCTTTGTGGTAATCTTTGCAATATCTATAATCAACCCCTTTTGGTGCCTCCACTCCCCTCCCCCCAGTCGTTAGCTTTTCAAGCCCAATTACTGCTCCAATTGCTCCATTCACCTTCTGCTTGGTGACTGAATTTATTGAACGTCCTGTTGATTTTGCATTGTGGGCATTGGGAAGTTCAAATTTTATTTATCCTCTGGAGTTGAAGAAAAGAAAAGTTGCAGGGAGGAGTGGTCTAGTGGTTAGGACAAGGTACTTTAGGCCAGAGGTCTGGGGGTTCAAGTCCCACTTGGGGACAGCAATCTCAGGCCAGAGGGACTGGGATTTCTAGTCCTGTAGGCACTCCTTGTGGTCTTGGGCAAGCCACTTAACCCTCCATTGCCCATGTTCCCTGTAAGTATTAGCATATGTGTCTCATATCCCCTTGTGTTAATTGTATCCCCCAATTGACTGCTTTGACCCAGTGAAAAGCAGGATATAAATACAGCTAAATAAATAAATAAAATAAGATTCAGCACTAATTGTGAAGTAAAAAGTGTGCTGCCTTTTTCTGCTTTGAAAGCAATTAGCATGTCAATTTCTCTACAATTAACTCACTTTTTTACTTTTCAACAGTTTGGTCAGACAATAATTGAGTCAGTGACTAGGGTAGAAGGAGTGATAATGGAACTTTTGCCCAGGTAACTCTCGAAGTTACCTGGATAAATCTGAATATCATTCTCTTTGAAATTAGGGGTGTTTAAGTATGGATTGCAGCAAGCAAAATGCACCCAGTTTTCTCTAGATTGATTGAATCAGTTAGGTGCTTTCCAGAGTGTAAATGCAGGTCTAAAATGAGGGACATATCTCACTGTGTTTATGTCTATTTATAGTTTCTATATCACCCGTCATTGCAATATCAGAATGGTTTACATTATTGCAATGTGTGCCTTAAGTCAATGCTGACTGCGGGGTTTTCTTGGCAGTGTGACAGAAAGTAGATTTTACCCGGCATTTCTTCTGAGACAATGGAGGGTTAAATGATAGCCAAGAGAAAAAGGAAATAAAACGTGTCATAGCACAGGTACGTTACCTTCTCCAAAACAAAGGACGGAGGCACTGAAATCTGTCATAGCAGCAGCCTATATTCCGGCATCGTCCCTTACTGATTCCTGGGAAGCCACATCGCGGTCTAAATATCCCGTTAACTACACAGCGGGGAGCTCTTGGTTGGGGCTTGGTATCAGGTTCTGCAATATACAAACAAGTTTAGGATTTATTTGCTTAATTAGAGATCTTTATAAATGTAAAGCAGGGGTACCACAAGAGCATTGCCCTACTTTGCCTGGATGTTATGAGTGTCATGGGTGACTGAGTTACCAATGGAAACTCCCAGCTTACAGAGAAAATATTTATTTTTTTCTTAATACACTTTAGAACTTCTTGAACCTTAAATTCAAATCAGAACTTACCAAAGGGGTGAGAACTCTCTCACAAGAAATCACTTGAACAAGTTTAACTCTTTAAAAATTTCTCATTTTAATTTTAAAAAGTGTCAATTCAATTTTTTAGAAATAAACAGTAACAGTATTTATAAAGTAGTCAAGGATTTTTCTGTGGACAATTCTTACAGTGCTTCTATTCAATAATGGTACAACATTGTTTCTTTCAAAAACAGGCAAATATTAGTTAACCAGTTTAAAGCTTGAGATTGCTTTACTCTTTAGAAGAAGAAAAGTCTTTTATCTGTAACTTTGGAGTTGAATGGGTATTATCATTCAGGTAAAGATACTTTTTTTTCAAAAAATTCAGCTACTAGTGCACTCGTGTTTTGCCAAAATAATAATCCCTGTGGTGTGTCTGTCACTTATGTCAAATCTTCTCAGGTCCTACTGTTTTCTTGATGGTGGGCACCTTAGGATCCCCTCTGCTCCAGCAATGTTCAGCTGCAGTTAGGATACCTACTCCAATACCTGTCTTAAAAAAAAATCAGTAAAAGAAACTACCTCCCTAGCTGTGTGTGCAGTAACTAGAAAGTGTTCCTGTCTTTTATCTTGTTTTTCTATTTCTGTTACTTGTGAAACTTGCTTTTCCCAAAAACAAAAGATAATCAGATTCCCTGTCTTTCCCTCCCACAGAACTCTTTGTGCAAAAATCAGTTTTTCTGCACTTAACAACAACATGTGCCAGTCAGTTTAGGAAAGCTATACCAATTACTTGTAAATTTAATTCTTTAAATAAGGCAATGTTTTTTAATTAATTAATTAATTAATTTTATTTTATTTACATTCTCTTATATACCGCGCTATTCTGCATCAGTGCGGTTTACATTAAACAAACTGAAATTACATTGAGCAGGGCATTATAACTTGGAGATAACTATTTTACAGGGAACATGGGCTATGGAGGGTTAAGTGGCTTGCCCAAGACCACAAGGAGCACCTGTGGTCTTTTTCTTTCTTTAAAAACATATTCAGGTCCTTCACTCTTTTAAGCATACACTCTCCTCCTCCCTGAAACAGTTCAATATGTTTCAGGATTCAATAAATCCTGTAAGCAGTACACTGTTTTAAAAGAGCTTACTTTTAAGGTTTTTCTTTTCACTACACTGGGAAATTTATACCTTCAGCCTTACTTTTCCTTCACCAAGTCACACCCTGTTAAGCTGTTAACCAAAACAGTGCTAAAAATTATACTCACTCTAATAAATCAATTCAAGTTCTCACTCTCTGACCAATCAATTCAAATCCTCATTCAGCTTGGTTTTAAAAGTGTTGAGTGAGATTCAGGACCCTCTCAGCCTGCTTTCAGTCATTAAATAAAAAGAAGTTCTTACATTTATAGTATTTTTAAGTTTTCTGTCCAGCTTTTATGCAAGCTCCTTGCACATTCTTCCAGCAAATAATTTTCAGTTACTTACAATTTTTATATCAAACAAATCCTTTCACAACTCTCCCACACAGAGACACTCTAGCACATCTTTCCCCATCAAGAATCTTCTTCCTAAAAACCTCCAGCTAACGTTCCTGCATGTGGATTCTACCCTCTCTGTAAAAGTGTTCTTACACTCGACTCTGTCTGGAAACGATCCCTTACAACCTCATTTCAACTCACACAGCACACTTTCATTGGTCTAAAACACCTAGCAGACCTTTACACACATAAAAGTAATTTAACAGGTCATTTTCTTTAAAGTTTCCTTAGTATCCATTTTGAACTTACTTAACTAGATAAAACTTTTTATCTCCTTATCTCCTGTGAGCTCTCTCCATGCTTGCCCAGGCTCAGCTGCTTCCTGCATCAGCCCTGCTTTGTGCATTAACTCCTGCAGTCTGATTCCCCATACATTCATATACACATATGCCCATACATATTCCTTCAGAATCAGTAAAGATTTATTTATTTGGCATATTTCCTCATTTGACACTTCATTTGAACTAGCCAGCCTCCCACTTGAAATGTTTATTTTCTTATTTGCGACTTTACTGACTTTACTAAAGGACTACCCAAAGGGACTGCTACAGCTAGAAAGAAATCTGCACTTGTATTTATTTACTTCTGGGAAATTCTCCACATCTTGGGTAAAAGGTAATTCTTTGGGTTAAGAACATAAGAAATGCCATACTGAATCAGACCAAGGTCCATAAAGCCCAGTATCCTTTTTCCAACAGTGGCCAATCCAGGTCACAAGTACCTAGCAGTTTCCCAGAAAGATACATAGGTCCCATAATGCTTGTATTGGGGCAAGCAATGAATTACCTGGGTCCTCTCATAATCGTTTATGGACCTTTCCTCCAGGAACTTGTTCAAACCTTTTTTAAAGCCAGCTATACTAACAGCTTTTACTATATCCTCCGGTAACAAAGTCCAGAGTTTGATTATGCATTGAGTGAAAAAATATTTTCTCTTATTGGTCTTAAATGGGTTACATTGGAGCTTCATTGCATGTCCCCTAGTCTTTCTACTTTTATATGTTGTAAAGAATTGATCTATGTTTACCCGTTCCACTCCATTCATTAATTTATAGACCTCTATCATATCTCTGCTCAGCCATCTCTTTTCCAGGTTGAAAAGCCCTGACCTTTCCAGGGTAAAGCTGATAAATATATGTATTAGAATGCAGTGCATTTGCTAACTCACTCAGGACTCAGTAGCCCCCAGAAAGCTTTTAATTTAAATTTAAACTTCAATCAGTAGCCCTAGAGAGAGTTTAATTTTAATTTAATCCTCAGTCAGTAGACCCAGAGAGCTTCTAGTTTAAATTTAAACCTCAGTTAGTAGCCCTAGAGTGCTTTTAATTTAAATTTAAACCATAGTCAGTAGCTTAAGTGATTTTAATTTAAATTTAAGCCTCACAGTAGCCCCAGAGAGCTTCCAATTTAAATTTCATCTCAGCCAGTAGCCCCAGGGAACTTTTAATTTAAATTTAAACCTCAGTCAGTAACTCCAGAGAGCTATTAATTTAAATTTAAATCTCAGTTAGTAGCTCCAGAGAGCTTCTAGCTGAATTTAAACCTCAGCCAATAGCCCCAGAGAGCTTTTAATTTAAATTTAACCCCCAGTCAATAGCCCCAGAGAGCTTTTTATTTATTTATTTGTGAGTTTTTACACTCCTATTTCCGGTAATCATAGGGGTTTACAACTGCAACGACAAATACATTGAACATTTAACCGTGTAACAGGCGCAGAAATCAAACATTTACATAATTTAAGAAAGATAACTTATTTACAGTGCTAATGACAGGAGATATCATTAATAATTCAGGGGAGGTTTCAGGGGGCATGAGAGAGATATTTAAATTTAAACCTCAGTCAGCAGCCCCAGAGTGCTTCTAATTCAAATTTAAACCTCAGTCTCTAACCCCAGAGAGCTTAGCATAGAAGAAAGAATAGGGCATTCTTTCAGTAGAAATAAATACATGTTTCTAGAGACCTTTACAAAGAGGCCTTCAGGTTAGTGGGCAAAAGACCTGTGAAACTGTTCTAAATAGGTGTTAAAGCCAAGTGACAGGTCAAAGGGGTAATTTGAAAGGCTCTCTCTATCAAACGAAGGGCTGTGTGAATTACCCAGGAAATTGGTAAGAGATTATCTCAGAAGCACAGGTCAAGGCACTGTGTGGCAAACCAGCTTTTACTAGGTGTTCTTCTCCCTCATCCACCCTGACTCCCACCTACCCCAGGTATAATCTTAGCTTTATAGGCTCTTTAAACTTATTAAAGAGGAAGAAGTAGCCAAATTCACTTCAGGTGCAGCTAGCTATCCTCACCAGGAATAGATTCATTTACAGTATCTTTAGGTGATCTAAGTCCCTTAAACCTATTAGGTACAGTTGTATCAGTACAAGTATCCTTAGCAACTTTAAGAAAGTAGACAATTTAAATAGCAAAACAAAATCTTAAAACTAAGATGCAGACAGCAGTCCTGCAGCAAGATGGGGGTTATCCAGTCGTTTGCACTGAGTGCCACATGTATGATTTTCTCCCAGTTGATGAGGTGTCTTAAGTGTGCACTAGGTGCAAGGAGCTCTTTGCCTTCAGGGAATGAGTTCAATCTCTGGAAGCTAGAGTGACAGACTTAGAGGACATAAGGAAGACAGAGAGGTAAATAGACAAGACCTACAGGGAGGTAGGACTTCAGTACTGAAGTCACACCTCCAGTCTGGCAGCGTCTCAGTTGCCATGAAAGAGAAAGGTTGCATTAAAAAGAACATCACCTTGGTATGGCAGGAAGTTATCCTGTAGCTGGTACCTGTCCTCCAGTTGATGTAAAATCCTCTCACACTAAGGAGGTTTCTCCAGGGCCATGTGTTTATGAGGGAAGGGTTTAAGACGGCTGTAATAGTTGGTGATTCAATCATTAGGCATTGTAGATAGCTGAGTGACTGGTGGGAGTGAGGACCGCCTGGTAACATGCCTGCCTTGTGCGAAGGTAGTGGACTTCATGTACCACCAAGACAAGATTTCAGATAGTACTGGGAAGGAGTCTGCTGTCTTGGTAGAGGCTGGTACCAATGACATAGGAAAGTGTGGGAGGGAGGTTCTGGAAGCCAAATTTAGGCTTTTAGATAGGAAGTTGAAATCCAGAACTTCCAGGTGTGTGGTGAAGAGCGCCCTCCTGAGGCTATGGAGACAGATGAAAATCCTGAAGGGCAACAGGATTTATGCCAAATTGACAGTGCTGGAAAGAAAGAGAGACTTCGTTCTGCTGAGCTGAGCATGGATACCAGCCCAGGGGAGGAGTCGTGCAGTCCTGATTGGGCACACCCAGTGCTTGGAAGGGGCATGTCTAGAAGAGAACCTGGTTTTAAACCGGAGTATGGCTTTGCTAAGGGAGAGAAGGGAGAGAAGAAGAAGTGGGAGAGGAGCAGCAGTCAGAGAGAGAAGGCTAGCAGCCAAGGACTGAGCCGAAGCAATATTTATTTATTTATTTAGTAAACACTTGTATACCGCTGCTTCCTACGATCAGCAGCAGTTTACTTTACAGAATCATAATGTATTGTACGGTACATTGAGATTTCAGTTTTACATTTTGATTAGTCAATGATTACGTAACACGGGACAAGCATTTGGATACGATACATATTTGATTAAAGCACACAGATCAAGGTATACATTTGATTTCAGTAGATTGGGGGAGGGCCCCATATATACAATTTGTACAGAATTAGTTGCCAAGGTGTACAGACTATACATGGTTATATACAATTTGTACGGAATTAGTTGCCAAGGTGTTATAGTTTTACATGTCTATATAGTATTAGATTATATGCTGCCGAGTGCGGCTGAGGTGATATGGTTGAGGTAGGGTATCGCAGTTAGTTCATGTTGTAGTGGGTTTGATTCTGATAGGTTTTCAGTTTTCGTCTAAATTCGTTCAGGTTGTTTGTGAGCCTTAATTCATGCGGTAGTTGGTTTCCATTGGATTGGCGCTGAGTATGTGAACGCCCTATTGCCTTGTTTCGGCCTTGACAGATCTTATGCTGGTCGGGATACATAGGGTGTTGAGATTCAATAGTTCTCCTGCTCCTGTTGCTAGGTTGAATAGTGATTAGGTTATTGAGGTAGGATGGTGGGGCGATGCCATTGATGAGTTTAAATGTTGTGATGAGTAGTTTGTAGATGATGCGGGCGGCCACTGGGAGCCAGTGCAGATCCATTAGAACTGGGGTTATGTGGTCGGTGACTTTCTTTTCCATGGATGACTCTTGCAGCCACGTTCTGAGCCATTTGCAGGTATGCTTAGTTTGCTCTTTGGAAGCCCTTGTAGAATGGCATTGCTGTAATCCAGGTGGGGAATGATTAGTGCTTGAGCAACAGACCTAAAGTCGGATTCCTCGATATATTGCGGAGTGGTTGAAGGATTTTGAGTTTGTAAAAGATTGCTCGGTTATCTGTTCTGAGGTGTTTGTCCATCTTGAGGTTGCTGTCAAGTAGGACTCCTTGATACTTTATTACAGGCTTTGTATCGTATATGTTTTTTTTTAGTGTGACTGTGGTGGGCGGGATGAAATTGGCTTTCTTGGACATGAACATGACCTCTGTTTTTTTGTGATTTATTGACATGTTGTTTTGCTGAAGCCATGAATAGAAGAAGACCTGCAAGAATATGTTCAGAGGCAATAAATGGAAGTCCTGAGGAAAGTGGACTTAGCCCTGGAATAGACACCTGGAGGAAGGCAGAGCCCTGGGAGAGGAAGCCTTCACGGCAGGCAAGAGAGAAAAAGAACTCATGCTGGGAATTACAGTTTGGCCCAGAGAGGCACGGGAACTCTCTCAGCTGGAGGACATCTGAGCCACCTAGGATAAGAGGGGCTTGGCAACAAGTAAGCGATTTGCCAAAGACTTTCCAGAGTGAAGGTAAACCCAACTCTGCTAATATTTGAAACCTTAACAAAAGAGCCTAAGAGTTACTCTTATTCACTTAACCAGAGAGAGCAAAAGGGAAACACCCTAAATCAATAGGGAAGATTAATAACAGAAAACAATACCTTATCTAGCAGACAACAGGCTGAATTGCTCCTCCAGGATTTTAAAGAGTTTTTAAAGCACAAGCAAACAGACAGCCAGTATTGCAGGAAGCTAATAATTCTATACAGTCTGAGGAATTAGTACAAGATAATTCTGACTTACCTGACTGTGAGAGCATGGACTGTACTATTTGTTGTGTGGAAATACCAAACTGAGAAAACTGGTTATGCCGTGTATGATTTGAATACTACGGAGCTGTTTTGCTGCCATGCTAGGAAAGCTTTTAATACCTGCACCTGAAGTGCCCCAGCACTGGTGAATGTAACAGTGTGTGGAAAAGAGGCGTGCATTTAAAGTGAATGGACCTCTTGGGGCAGAGCTGAGTAAACTGCTTAAAAGTAAAACTGAATTTCTACTTAAGTTGACTTTATACCTGAGTTCTTTTGTTTGTGCTAAAGCACCTATTTTGTTCATATTTCCTGAATTTGTCAGGTCGATGGAAGAATAACCTTAACCATAATAAAAAAATACTTGCAATAAGAAGCCTTACCGGGTCCTCTGGCGCACAACTACACTTTATTTCGGAGCGAAAGGAGCAGAAAAACTACAGTACCCAGTCATTCCAGGGGAATAGGTTTTTTAAAACTCCTTCCTCACGAGGCAATAGGCCCCGCTCCTGTCTTTAGTCCCTAAGGCGGGGCAGGAGCGCCGCAGGTGGCATTCTCCAAAATACTTTCTATTCCCCATGAAGTACCACAAAAGGGCAAGCATAAGATCTGGGATTCTCAATGAGTGATGAACAATGGTACAAGGAAGAACGTTTTGTATTCGTTAGGAACTGAGCAACATTCTGGGGAAGGTAAGGGCTTTTACAAAGGGATAGATGTGACCTTAACTGGCTGGACCCAGGCTGCTGGCATGAATCTTTAAAAAGGAGATAGAGCAACTTTTAACTAGATAATAGGGAAATTGAAAGCGGACCATTGTCCACTGAGCACAGGTTCGGAACAATGAATCCTTGAAGGATGCTAGCAATAGAGCAACAGATAGGGCATCCCAACAGAGAGGTTCCAATAAAGAGTAAAAGTAACGCCAGACTATACAGAGCTGAGATATTCCAAATTATCCCTAGATCAGATTAATATGAATAAACTTACAACCTCGGGAAAAGCCTGTATTCAAATGCTAGCAGTCTAAAAAAATAAGATGGCGAGAGCTAAGGACTGATATAGCACTAAATGAAAGGTTAGATATGATTGGCGTCTCAGAGACCTGGTGGAAGGAGGACAACCAATGGGGCACGGTAATGCCTGGGTAAAAACTATATCGCAATGATAGGATAGATCAAATTGGAGGAGGGGTTGTGTTCTATGTTAGAGAGGCCATTGAGTCACAAGAACATAAGAACATAAGATATGCCACTTACTGGGTCAGACCAAGGTTCCATCAAGCCCAGTGATTCTGTTTCCAAACAGTGGCCAATCTAGGTCATATGTACCATCAGCACAGTCTTCCTCCCAAGGGACACCAGGTTCCACAATGCTTGTATTGGTTCAAGCATTGAATATGCCTGGGTCCCTTCTTAATAATGGTTTATGGACCTTTCCTCAAGGAACTTGTCCAAACCTTTTTTAAAACCCAGCTACACTAACAGCCTTTACTACATCCTCCGGTAACAAAATTCTCAGAGTTTGATTACCCGTTGAGTGAAAACAAATACTTTTCTTTTATTAATTCCTTAAATAGTTTACCCTGTAGGCTTCAAATATGCATGTCCCCTACTCTTTCTATATTCTGATAAGGTAAACAATCGATCTATCGTTTACCCCGGTTTCCACTCCGTTCATTAATTTATAGACTTCTATCATATCTCCCCTCAGCCGTCGTCTTTTCCAGGTTAAGAGCCCCCATACCTTTTTAGCCTTTTCTTCATAGGAGTAAGCCTTCCATCCCCTTTACCATTTTGGTGGCTTCTTCTCTGAACCATTTTCTAAAAATTGCTATATCCTTTTTACGAGTATGGGCGACCAGAATTGCACACAATATTCAAGGTGCGTTCTCACCATGTGAACGATTATAGAGGCATTATAATATCTTTTGTTTAAATTTTCCATTCCTTTCCTTATCATACCTAGCATTCTATTTGGTGCTCTCTCTCTGGCCGCCCGCTGCACACTGGGCCGAGGGTTTTTTTCACAACATGGTATCCCACAAGGTACGGCCTAAATCTTGTTTCCTTGTGGGTGGTGGTTGGTTCCTAATGTGCGAAACCCTTGCATCGTGTAACGCATAGTTTGGGTTGTTTCTTCCCTAGGTGCATAACCTTGCACTTCTCTCACATTAAATTTCATCTGCCATTTTTGATGCCCAGTCTTCCAATTCTATCAAGAATCCTCTTGCAAATTTTCCACAATCCTCTCTGGGTTTTAACAACTTTAAATAGTTTTGTTGTCATCAGCAATTTGATAACCTCACTCGTTTAATTCCACTTCCCCCCAGGTCATTTATGAATATGTCAAAAAGCAGCGGACACCAGCACCAGATCCCTGGGTACCCACTATTCAACCTTTCTTCCATTGGGAAAATTGGGCCATTTAGCCCTACCCCTCTGGCTTTGCTATCTTCTTAACCCAGTTCCTGATCCACAGTAGTACAACTGCCTCCTATCCCATGACTCGTAGTTTTGGGCCAAAAAGTCTCTCATGAGGGACCTTGTCAAAGGCTTTCTGAAAGTCCAGATACACAATATTACACCGACTCACCTTTGTCCCCCCTGTTTATTCACGTCCTTCAAAAAAACATACACAGATTAGTAAGACAAGATCCTTCCTTGTCTAAAGCCATGTTGGCTGTCTCCCATTAGGTCAGGACTATCTATATGCTGAGTAATTTCTATTCTTTATGATGGTTTCTGACCATTTTTCCCGGTACTGATGTCAGGCTCACTATCGGTCTGTAGTTTCCGGATCACCCCCTCGAACCCTTTTATAAAAAATTGGTGTGTACATTGGTCCGATCCTCCAATCCTCAGGTATTAGAGATGATTTTAATGATAGTTCACAGAGTTACTGATAGCAGGTCTGCAATCTCAAATTTCAGTTCTTTGCAAACACCCTTGGAGTATACCATCCGGCCCAGGTGGATTTGCTACTCTTCCAGTTGATCTAATTAGTTGTAAGACATCTTCCCGATGTATCGATATTTCCTTTCAATTCTTCCACTGACCTTTAAATACCACTTTCAGTCGTGAGGGTACATCCCTACATCTTTACATTGTCTCTGTCACAAGGATTAAAGTTTTGCATGAAACACATACCCTGTAGAATCTCTGTGGATAAAACTCCCATGTACAAAGAGGAAAGTGATACCATGGGGGTGTACTACTGACTCTTGGCCAGAATGATGATGAAATGTTAAGAAAAAGCCGGGAAGCTAAGCAAAGTTACCACATAGTAATAATGGATGATTTCAATTACCTCAATATCAACTGGGTCAGTGTCACAGCAGGACATGCTAGGGAGATAAAGTTTTTAGATGAAATAAATGATTGCTTCTTGGAGCAGCTAGTTCATGACCCAACAAAAGGGGAAGGCATTCTGAATCTAGTCCTTAGTGGAATGCAGGATCTGGTGCAAGAGATAAGGGTGTTGGTGCCACTTGGAAATAGTGATCATAGCAATCCACAGTACTACCTTTTAACTTTGAAAAGGGAGGCTATGATAAAAGAGGAAGTAGTTAAGAAAAAACTAAGAGAAGTGGCCACAAAGGTTAAAGTTTACAATCAAGCATGGGCGTTGTTTAAAAATACTATCTTGGAAACCCAGACCAGATGGTATTCCACATTTTAAGAAAAATGGAAGGAAGGCCAAAAAATAGCCAGCATGGTTTAAAGGTGAGGTCAGAGAGGCTGTTGTAGCCAAAAAAGCATCTTTCAGGAAAAAGAAAAAGGAGCCAAATGAAGGAAACAGGAAACAACATAAGCACTGGCAAGTTAAATACAAAGCATTGATAAGGCAAGAGAGTATTTGAAAAAAAAGCTTACCGTGGAAACAAAAATGCATAATAAAAACTTTTTCAAGTATATTTTTAGCAAGAAACCTGTGAGAGAGTCAGTTGGACCATTGGATGACAGAGGGGTAATAGGGACACTAAGGGAGGACAAGGCCATAGCAGAGAGATTAAATGAATTCTTTGCTTCA
The DNA here is from genome assembly GCA_033557465.1 of Ichthyophis bannanicus. NCBI lineage: Eukaryota > Metazoa > Chordata > Amphibia > Gymnophiona > Ichthyophiidae > Ichthyophis > Ichthyophis bannanicus. The sequence continues at coordinate 38,810,177 of CM066043.1, read as the reverse complement.
GCCTTTACTGAAGAAGATGTAGGAAAGTTACTCATGCCTGAAATGGTATTTAAAGGTGACATATCAGAAGAATTGAAAGAAATATTGATAAACCAGGAAGATGCATCACAAGTATTTGATAAACTGAAGGGTGTTAAGAGACTGATAAATGAGACTGCAGACCTACTATTAGTATTCTGTGAAATATCATTAAAATCATCTGTAGTACCTGAAGATGGGAGAATGGGCAATGTAACGCCTATTTTTAAAAATGGCTGTAAGAGTGATTCTGGAAACTATAGACCGGTGAGCCTGACATCGGTACCAAGCAAAATGGTAGCAACCATTATAAAGAATAAAATTACTGAACATGTAGATAGTCCTGAAAGAGCAAATAATGGACTTTCTCAAAACCAACAGATTGCATGACTCAAGACAACATGGTTTTACCAAAGGACGATCTTGCCAAACAAATCTGATTGAGTTCTTTAACTGGTGACCAGAGAACTAGATCAAGGGCATGCGATGGATGTGATCTACCTAGATTTCAACAAAGCCTTTGATACTGTTCCTCATAGGAGGCTTATCAATAAACTCAATAGCTTGAGGATGGGCCCAAAGGTGGCGAACTGGATCAGAAATTGGTTGTCTGACAGATGACAGAAGGTGATGGCAAACGGATCTCACTCAGATGAAAGAAAGGTGATTAGTTGTGTGCCCCAGGTTCAGTCCTGGGGCTGGTACTGTTCAATGTATTTGTGAGTGATATTGCGGAAGGACTGAATGGAAAAGTCTGTCTTTTTGCAGAGGGACAGGGGAGATATGATTCAGACCTTTAAATACTTAAAGAGTATTAATGAACAAACAAACCTCTTCCAAAGACGGGGTAGCTAGGCAAAATTGAAGCTGGGGGAAGCCTGGTGGAGCAGGGGGTGTTCACTTGGGATTTCCCTTTGCGTTTTCCCATCCAGTCAACTGCTCACCAGCTTGTGTCCGCCATCTTGAAATGCCTCCACCTTCATCTCTTTAAATGTCTTTTTAATTGTTTTGATGTTTGAATGTTTAAATTGGGGATTTTACTGTACTTAAAAGTACGTCGAGTGCAGTACAGCTTATGACACTTTCTTTAAAGCCACGTGCTGAAGGCTTTGATTCAGTTGGCTTCCATCTGTCCATCAGGACTGAAGTGTGAATTAATAGAAATTTCTTTTCTGTACCCCCAGATTTGGTAGCCTGGACCCAGGCTACACTAATAACACATCAGGAATGAAGTAGAGTCGAACAGAAGAGGAGGTAAGATTCATGGATTTTCTTGCTTTATTTGCCAACCTAGTATTTAGAACAATATTTTGCCAGTGCTGTTTTTATATTGTCTGGTATCATATCATGTAGGAAGGGCGGCTGTCTTGTTTTATACAGGATAGACCCGATTTTCAAGAAATTGCCCAATGTTCTCCTTAAGTAATAATAGGGTGCACAGTTGTCCTGGTTTTCTATCTTACTATGTATAGGAAAGAATTTAGGCAGAATTTCATCCCTAGTACCACGAGGGAAGAACTGGAATTATTTAAAAAACGGACCGCAGTTGGCACAATGCATCACGATCCCAAACCCTTTTCACCCTTATCCTTGTTTGTATTTTCTCTGTTTCCTTCCTTTCTACTCCTCCTCGGTTCTGCTACGCCTGTCCCTTTTTCATTTCTCTCGGTTCTTCCCAACTCCCTCCTCATGACCCTGAGGTACTTGCCTATTTTCACTTATCCTTAAATTTGTCTCTGTCTCCCGCATTGTTCCTCTCCATCCCCTGCCTTTCCCAACGTTCCTCTCTATCTCCTCTACCCCTAGAGCCCTCTCCATGTCATCCTGCTATTGGGTTCCTCTCTCTCCTCTCCTTGAGGTTCCTCTCCGACCTTCTTCTCCCCATCTTCCCTGGTTCTTTTCTGTCCTTCAGCAGAGTTGAGCATAGCCTGTGTGTCCTGTCTCCTTGATGGCTTTCTCCATGGTGTGTACCAAATAATCATGACATATAGGAGAGGTTGGAGAATCAGTAAGAGAGACTTGGGCTTGTTATCCTACCACACTGCACTTCTACCATCACTGCTACTGATCTGGCTGCCAGAGAGAAGGGGAAGCAGAAGAAGGATGGTCGTTGTAGGCGTGTTTCGCCTATTGTTTGAGGCATCACCTGCAGAAAGTCTCTGTTCGTATACATGTCTGTTTGCGCATGCATAAGCACTTGTATGTTAGCCTCCCCAGCAAAGCAGGAAGAACAGGGAGGCTACGATCGTGACCAAGACCCTACCGGAAGAGGATCTGGGGCCAGAGAGAGGCAACAAAGGTGACAGAAATTTAAGCAGCAGAGGTGATAGAAATTTAAAGTGGCAGTACGTTTGCAAAAAGAAGATGGATGGAGGGGGATGGTGAGCAAGGTGTGAAAGTGCAAGTGGAAGGAGAAAGGGACAGAGGTTAGAAAGGGCTTTAGAGAGGGAGGGCAGCAAGAGAGGGCTTGGATGGGGGAGGAAAGAATGCAAGGGGTTGTAAGATGAATACTGAATGCATGGGCAGGCCATGATATGTATGTGCCAAAAGATGCAATCTCTCTTTCCCCAGACACATAATCACCCCACCCCGACCAAATGTATGTACAGACAAGCATCAGACACACACCACCTCTGCACACACAAACACACGCAGGCATCCCATCTCCACATTACACACAGGCACTCCAATCCTGTAACACACACACACATACCCAGAGTCCCCATCCTTGCACCACACATACATATGCTCACAGTACTATCTAAAGATAGACACAGATCTATAGATAATATCAGCTACATAACAAGACACCATTTATCTTCTCTCTTTGAACTCTTCCCTCCCCCAACATGTATGATTTAGCTAATGAAAGGGAAATGTGTTATTTTGTCACACTGTAAATGCGTTCTTTTTACATGCACATACAGACCCTGACAGATATGAACAACCCCAGCCCAGCACACATATAGAAACACAGAAACATGACAGCAGAAAGAGACCACTTGGCCTATGTAGTTGGCCCTTCCATATCAACTTCAACAGCCCCCTTTTTACCTTCAGAGATCCTCTGTTTGTCCCATGCTTTTTTGAATTCAGATACTATCCTCGTGTCCATCACCTCTATTGGGAGACTATTCCACACATCTACCACTCTTTCCATAAAGAAATATTTCCGCATATTACTCCTGAGTCTATCCCCTTTCATTCTCAACCTATGTTCTCTCGTAGCAGAGCTTGAAAGAGACCCTCCTGAGTGTTTATGCCATGGAATTATTTAAAGGTCTCTGTCTCTGTCATATTGCCCCTACCCATCTTTCCTCTAAAGTATACATAATAAGATCTTTAAGTCTGTCCTCATATACTTCATAATGAAGACCTCTAACCATTTTAGTAGCCACCCTCTGCACAGACTCCAACCTGCTCATACCCTTTTGAAGGTGCGGTCTTCAGAATTTCACATGATACTCCAAATGAGGCACTATCACCTCCTTTCTTCTGCTGGACATTCCTCTCCCTATCCACCCAAGCATCTTTCTGGGTTTCTCAGTTGCCTTTTCTACCTGTTTAGCTACTTTAAGACACAATTACATCCAGGTCCTGCTCTTCTTTTGTGGACAGAAGTTCCTCACCCCCTACACTGTACAGCTCCTTTGGATTTTTGCAGCCTAAATGCATGACCCTACATAATTTTAGCATTAAAGTTCAGTTGCCATATCTAGACCATTCTTCAAGCTTAGCTAGATCCCTTCCTCATGTTATCGACTCCTTCCTGTATATCTACTCTAGTGCAGATTTTGGTATCATTCGCAAACAAGCAAACCTTACCCAACAGTCCTTCTGCAATATCACTAACAAAGATGTTAAACAGAATTGGACCAAGGACAGATCTCTGCGGCACACCACTGGTAACATCCTTCTCCTCAGGGTGAGCTTCATTTACTTGTACCCTTTGTCGTCTCCCACGCAACAAATTTCTAACCCAATCAGTAACTTTAAAGTGCATCCCTAAGGTGCTCAGTTTGTTTATAAATTGCCTGTGCAGAATGGTGTCAAAGGCTTTACTGAAATCTAAATACATCACATCTAGGGCTGTCCCTCAGTCCAACTCCCTGGTCACCTAGTCAAAGAAATCTATCAGATTTGTCTGACAAGTCCTGCCTCTGGTGAATCCATGCTGTCTCTGATCCTGTAATCCACTGGGCTCCAGAAACCTCGCTATTCTCTCCTTTAGTATCCTTTCCAATAATTTACTAACCACAGAGGTTAGACTAACCGGTCTGTAGTTATCAATGTCAAACTTACGTCCACTGTTTGTGTAAAGTGACCACATGTGCCTTTCTCCAGTCCCCTGGCACCACTCCCGACTCCAACGAGGCATTGAAAAGGTCAGTCAGTGGAGCTGCTCGAATGTTCCTGAGTTCCATAAGTATTCTTGGATGTATCTCATCAAGACCCATTTCTTTGTCTACATTTAGTTAAGCTAGTTCATTACAAACACAGTCTTCTGAAAATCATTCAAGATCCCCGTCACTTTGGTTCCTATTTGTGGGTGTTTTCCTGCTCCCGGCCCTTCATCTGTGAACACAGAACAGAAATATTTGTCAAGCAATTTCACTTTATCCTCATCAGTTTCTGCATATTCCTCCTCTGCACACTTGAGTCTGACAATACCACTTTTGTCCTTCCTCCTCTACTAACATATCTGAAAAATGTCTTATCCCCGCATTTTATTACATTGGCTATTTCTTCTTCTTTTTGTACCTTTGCTTTCCTGACTACTTTGCCAGCCTCTCTAAGTTTTTCCAAATATAGATGCCTGTCTTCCTCTCTCGGTGATCTCTTGTATTTCATGAAGGCCTCCCTCTTTTTGTTCACCTTTTCAGAACCATGGTGGCTTCCTTTTCCTTTTACATTTATTTACCTTTCTAACAAAAATATCCCCCTTTCTAACTTAAAATATCCCTTTTTATTTTTGCCCACTATTTTTCTACATCCCCCAGCTATTCCCATCCCACTAACGACTCTATGAGATATTGTCCCATGTTTGCAAAGTTAGTTTTCCTAAAGTCTAAAACCCTCACTTTTGAATGGATTTTATTAGCCTTGGAACTAATAATGGTGATTCGGATGTGAGATGATCTCCCACTATGACATCAGAAACACTTTCCTCATTGATAAGCACTAAGTCCATTATGGCCCCACCACATATGGGTTCCGTTATTAATTGCCTGAATAGTTCTACCTGTAGAGAGTCCAGGATCTCCTTACTTCTAGATGACACCACAGCAGGGATGTGCCAATCAACATCCAACATATTGAAATCACCTATCAGCAGCACTTCTCCTTTCATGGCAATACTGTGTATGTCTTCTATTAAATCTTTGTCTACTTCTTCTCCCTTTGAAGAGGATCTGTATATAACTCCAATGCAAATGGATTTCCCTTTCCCTCTTTCTAGTTTAACCCACAGTGCCCCCTCTCTTCCTTTTAAGCCCTGTAATTCTATAGATTTAATATTATTTTTGACATATAGTGCCACTCTACCTCCCCCTCTTCCTAGCCTGTCCTTCCTGAATAAAGTATAGCCCGGTATAATTACATCCCAGTCATGGGTTTCCATGAACCATGTCTCCGTAACCACCACTAAATCCAAACCAGCCTCTTCCATTAAAGCCTCAACATCAGGGGTCTTATTTCCCATGCTACGGGCATTTATACACACCGCTTTCCAGATGTTGCCCTTATTGCCCATTTCTACAGAGGTATTTATCTGAAGATAGACACAGATCTATAGATAACATCAGCTACCATAAGAAGACACCCTTCATCTTCTCTTTTTGAACTCTTCCCTCCCCCAACATGTATGATTTAGCAATTGAAGGGGAAATGTGTTATTTTGTCACACTATAAGTGCGTTCTTTTTACATGCACATACAGTCCGTGACAGATATGAACAACCCCAGCCCAGCACACATATACACGCATACTGTCCCTGACGCTCCTCAACACACACTTGCACATAGCTTCCAATAGTCTCCAGGACACTCTTGCACCTATGCATGTATGTAGCCCCCAACAGTCCCTATGGCAGACAGACTCACACACACACACACACACACACACACATGCATGTAGCCCCTAGCAGTTCCTCTGATACACACTGAAAAACACAAGCACAAGCACCCAATGACACACACATGTGCACTCTGTGACAAGATCCTATGACACTCAGGTAAACCTCCCGAATGCCTGATTCTGCAAATGGGAGAAACGTGTCATTGTGTCACACTGCACGCGTACTCTTTTCAACTTGTTTGTAAGCTAAGATATGGTATGTTTCTTTCCAATGAGAAATCCTGCACTCTGGGGATGTATTTCTGACCACTCTGCCTGGATGCATTGTGGACTTCAGTCGTCCTCACTCTATCACAGTTTGTTCATATCATATATAACTGCCCCCAGTCAGCGAGTGATATGTCCGTGTATTGATTAATTTATTTCATATATTGCTCTTCGACAAATATGACATCAAGGTGGTTTACAAAATTTAAAAATAAGGCAGATACAATTTAAAAAAAAAAATCAGCAAGTGAGAAAACATAAAGGGAAAAAACGAAACTGTGGGAATGGGGTGAATAGAACAATATTAATAAACCACAAACAATACTAAGGGGTATGTTTACTAAGCAGTCTTAACGTGCGCCCAGCGATAGTGTGCAGGATGCCTTAAAAGGAGTGGGCATTTCGGTCTTAACGTAGCAAAATGGGATTATCGTGCGATAACACGCGCTGCGCACATTATCGTGCGATAACACGCGCTGCGCACATTATCGTGCGATAACACGCGCTGCGCACATTATCGTGCGAGAAGCCGCTAAGCACGCTAACGCGCGGTAATCTTAAGTAGGCGCGCTGACTAACCAACAGAGCAGCAGAGGTGCGGTGCAGTGGTTAATACACTGACTGATGATACAGGGGTCATGAATTCAATCCTCCAGTGTGCCTAATGAATAAGGCTGGCTGAGGTGTTACCCTTTACATTTAAGTAGTGCTTTTTGAGGCATTTTATTTTTATTTTAATTAGTTCTGCCAGCAAACACATCCTCACAGTGCCGTAACCTAAGGTGCCGCATAAGGCGCCCTATAAGGCACTCTAGAGGGCACATTATAAAGTGCACTGTCCGCTAAGGCACCCTATAATGTCCTCTATAGGGCGCTTTATAAGGCACCTTAAGGTTACAGCACTGTGAGGGTGTTTTTGCTGGCAGCACTAATTTATATTAAAAATACACAATGCCTCAAATAACCCCACTGTGGGTTCAAACCCAGGACCTCTGGCTCCACAGGCACCAAAGTAACCAATGGGCTACAGCTGCTAGCAATCCCCTAGCTGGCTACAGAAGGACTGCACGTCACCACACAAACATTCTGCTGTGGTTACCAGGAGAGGGTCAACCCACCCGTACCCATGATGCACAGCACATGCAAATCAGCAGTCTACAGATGATCACAAGATGGGGTATGCCCCCCACAGCACCTCAGCCTGGTACGGGGAACTGACCGAGTGCACCCCCACAGCACCTCAGCCTGGTACGGGGAACTGACCGAGTGCACCCCCACAGCACCTCAGCCTGGTAGGGGGTGCCGACAGTGTGTGTTAGTGGCACAGAGTAGCTACAGACCGTCACATTGTGCAGACCTGGTGCTGGCTGCCCCACCTCACCCTGAGGGTGAGTTGGGGCGGCCAGCACCAGGTCTGCAGGACCTTTCATGGCAGGAATAGCCATGTTGCAAGATACCCATCTGTGCCACTGTGTGTGATATGGTAGTTCCTGCAGACACACCTAGAATACATTAGTGTCCATCTGTAGTTGTCAATCAGGTCTAGCCCTTATGTGCTATGATGCACCCAGAATAGTGCATGTTCTGTGTTGATGCCATGGTAACATGATATGAGGAGGGTGAGAGTGGTGGTGTTTGGACCCATAGGCAGATAATGTACCCCCCACCCTACCCTACCCTACCCTCTGGGGCTCAGGGTGGGAGACAGGATTCCCCCCACCAACAGATCTACATTCTACCCCCTGCAATGGTGGCAGGGGAGGGGGGCCATTAACCCCAGTCCAGCTGGGGAACAGACACCATACAGGGCAGCCAATGCGAAGCTGTACACATCCATAAGGCAATGGCAGACAGACAGTAGGCCTAGAAATGCTCAGCTGCTCCCCCCACACCATCTGACATTCTCCAGCAGCAAACACAGTGAGTCACCAGCCACTGCACCCTGCAAGTTGCTCCAGCCATACACATTTAACTGCAGACAGTCTACTAGCTAGTCCACAGCACACATTCCTGGAGGAAATGTGCACACCCAAAACTGGGATGTGAGCACACCCACCAAGTAGATAAGGCAGTGATTAGGCCCCAGAATAGAGAACCCATACATTTCACCTGAGAAAAATACAATATAGCACTATGGGGGAACCCAGCTATGCCGTGGTCTCTGCTCAGTCAGGGTGAGAGTGACCTCCCAGCAGGACATGCTGTGGCCACCCTGTCTGTACAGGTTGTGGCTGGGCACTACAATGTCCGAGCCATTGCCCTATGCACTGTGCAGATGCATCCAGGCCAGGCCACCCTGTCCAGGTTATACCCACAGTACCTTGCTCCTCATTATGCACATTGGCAGGCTAAAACTGGCAACAGTGCAAGCAGTGTGGGCTGTGGAGGGTGTTTGCAGCCACCACACACTGGATAGACAGACACACACTCCCACACCTATGCCAGCATTGTGCAACTATAGAGATGTTTGGCAGCCCTGGCCACTGCACCAGTCCTGGGCACAGTGCAGGCATGGCTATGGTACACAATACTGTTGGGGTCACTCCCCGGGGTGGTAAACACTGTCCAAAACCAGACCTGAGACACACTGCACAGACATCAGAAAGGTTGCTATGATGCAGCTCAATCAGCAAATTGTGCTTAACTTAGGAATTGCTATCTGCCAGTAATCATAGCAACCTTTTGATATATGTGTACCGTATTCCCAGGTTTAGGGTGGCATTGCTAAGGTATGCAAGTGCTAGTATTGGGAGATGCACGCAGGGCCCAACATCCTGCCTCTCCATGAGGCTTTGGATAATGGAGCCTGTGGGTGCGGGTGTTTGTGCCCCTCTTGGCCGCTGCTCTAGGGCAGAGGTTCCCAACTCCAGTCCTGATGGGCCAAACACTGTTCGGGTTTTCATGCTGTCCCTAATGAATATGCATGAGATACATCTCCATACCATGGGGGCGGCGCATAGAAATTCAGCACAGGCATCTTTATTAGAGACAGCATGGAACCTGAATGGTGTTTGGCCCTCCAGGTCTGCATTTGGGAGACTCTGCTCTAGGTAATGCGCATGTTTTTGGCGTCTGTGCTCTGTAGGGTAAAATATAGGCATTTTGGGCATGTTTAATATCTCTGCAATAAAGGTTCCGTCTTTATTACCACGTTTTAGTAGTGGGTAAAATATGGGGACTGGGTTGGCAGGAACTGCAGCTGGGACTTGAACCTGTTACTTTCCAGTCCTGAACACACTGGCTGTGTGTACTGCACCACACTGTTGCCACAGGGACAGTTTATTCCCTGGAGATACCATGACTGTTCGTCAGACAGGGCCTGTCTGTTGCAGTGTATGGCACCCACCTACACAGGGCTAGGCCATGGTCTGCCCCCTCCACCACCAGTACCCCTCTGCCACCATGCTGACATGCCCTTCTGCTGGTGGTGCTGGTGGTGCGCAGTCTCAGGCCATCCATTGTGCTGGTAGGCGGCTGCCTATGGTGTGGGTTCTGGGGTAGGGGTGCCTGCATAGATGTCCACGCTTCCCCCCAGCACCGCCTGCCAATGTTCTGTGCCCTTGGGGGTACCTGCTGGGTACTATCCCCTGTGACACTGTGGGAAACACACTCGTGCCCATGTTGGGCCCTCATCAGTTGCATTCTGGTGGCTCTACTGTTTCAGCATTCTTATGGGCCACCTAGGCATCACCCTAGTCTGCACTGTGGCCCAATTGCACCACAGCATGTGCCGCCTGCAACCCTCTGTATCCCCTTTTCCAGCATCTGTCCAGTTGCCCGTTCCGACATGCCCACCCTGCTGTTGCGGAACATGTTCACGCCATAGGAAACCTGTCCAATAAAAAGGGAAAACCCTGATCAGCGCTGTTTCACTTTGGGATCATTCACCTTGTATGGGGACAGAGCATAGACCCTTCCAAAATTAATATCTTTTTTTTTTTTTAGCTTTCTCAGTAGTGTTTTTTGATGTTTCCCATTAATATCACTATTGGCCAGCTTGGTTATGTTTTTTTTTACATTTTCTTCTGGTCATTTTCAATGTTTATTTGCCCTTTTGTTCCGTGCACATGTATCACACTTATCACTTTTTGTAGGTTTCCCTGGTTTTGCTGTACATTGCTGACATAAATGGTTTCTCTTCCTTTTAAATCTGCTCTAACGCCAGGGTTTCACTGGCGTTAGTTTTCAGCCCCGGATTCCACAGCGTTAGTGTGCAGGGAGCCTCTCCCCGCCCACTTTCCATCCATTGACCCTCTCTCTCTGCCTCCGGGAGCCTTTCTCAACCCTCAGCGCTCGTTTGCGCCGCTGCGCGCGTTATCGCGCGCTAAGGTACCTCTGCGCCCGATAAGGCGCCATTATTGCGCAATAAGGTACCTTATCATGCGATAATGTGTCAGTAGCGCACATAGCACCATTTAGTAAACATACCCCTAAAATTCCAAGAAGCATAAGGAGAAGAGGGGAACGGAAGTGACTGAGCCAGAAAACATCCTTCCAAGTAAAGGTTTCAGAAAAGGCAAGATTAGATAATCACATTTTCGATTCTTTTTTAAAATTTCTCATAGGAACTTTCTAACTGTAAATCCAAGATAAGTGAATTCCAAAGATTGGGGGGGGGGGGGGGAGCATGGGTGGCCTGAGCAAGCTGCAGGGTCATATGTGGCCACTAATTCCTGGGCCTCATTTACATAACCACAGGTCTTCATTTGCATAAATGTTAGCATATTGGATTTATTTAATCAGTGTAATGATCAGGTTAATGTGGAGGAGGGGAGGATATAAAATGAGAAAAAAAACCCCTTCTGGTAGCTGTGAATTCAAGATCATGTGCCCAGACTGGGTTGGATTGGCCAGAACTGGAAAAGTCCAAAAATCAGCAACAGTGAAGTTATCCTGCCCAAAGAAGAAAATTAAACTGAAATTTTCCCTTGAAATTTTAGATTTCCTTGAATCTGAACTGACAGAATATGTTAAATTTCAGACTGGCAGCATCAAGAACACAAACTGCAACTCTCATAGACAATCCATATTCCACCCCCCTTCCCCCCACCCCAGACACCCTTCAGATGACTCCATCAACCTCACAGCTCCCACAAACAAAACTCAGTCAGTTAAATTCCCATGTGCTTGATGCTATCTTGTAGATGTTTCAAATTGTTCCCATAAAACCCCATAGTAGTACATCTGGCCGACAGTAAGCCCACTGTCCTATCTGTGTGACTCTCCAACTCCATCATTATCTTGGTCACAGCCCTGCAATCCCCACGGGCCACCCTGCATTCAGACACCAATTTAGGATCAGCTAATGGCTCTACCAGCTTCAAATAAAAAAACAGGCAGTAATGTACAGGTTCGTTACTGTTGGTCAGTTCTTGCCTCGTGAATTGCAGTTCCATTGCTGTGGTTGTTGAATTATAATCAACACCCACAAAATATTTATTAATTTATTTTCTTTATTTATTTGTATTTTTATACCACTTTTTCCAATAAATCAAAGGCGGTTTACATGGCACAAAGTTCAGTTACATATAACAATATAACTATGTACAGTATATATTAAGGGTATGTTTACTAAACCGTCTTAACGTAGTAGCGGTGGTATTATCGCACGTTAAGTGATGTTTATCGCGTGATAATGATCACGCGATAACGTGGCTGCGGCGTTAAGGCACCCTAACGCTGTGAAATCCGGCTCTGAAGGGTGGAGTAAGGCTTCCCAGAGGGCGGAGAGAAGGGGTCCACGGGCGGAAAGTGGGCGGTGAGTGGCTCCTTGCACACTAACGCTGTGAAATGAAGGGCAAGAAAAATTAGCTTGAGTGAAACCCTCGCGCTAGGCACATTTGCAGGAAAGAGAAGCCATTTCAGTCAGCAATGTACAGTAAAGCCAGGGAAACCCAAAAACGTGATAGTAGTGATACATGTGCACAGAACAAAAAGGCAAATAAACATAGAAAATGACCTGAACCACATTTAAAATCCCAATAACTAAGCTGGCCAATAGTGATATTAATGAGAAACATAAAGCAACACTACTGAGAAAGCATAAAAAAGAAGATATCATGTTTGGAAGGGGTCTATGCTCTGTCCCCCTACAAAGTGAATGATCCCACATTGAAATAGTGGTGATCAGGGTTTTTTCCCTTTATATTGGGCAGGTTTGTTATGGCGTGCACATGTGCCGCAACAGCAGAGTGGGCACGTAGGAAAGGGCAACTGTACAGATGCTGGAAATGGGATACAGAGGGCTGCTGTGGTGCAGCTGGGGCACAATGTGGACTAGGCAGATGCCTTGGTGGCACATAGGAATGCTGAAGCTGTAGAGCAGCCAGACAGCAACTGATGAGAGTCCAACATGGGCATGAGTGTGTTTCTCACAGTGTCATAGGGGATATTTCCCAGCAGGTACCCCCAAGGGTACAGAACATTGGCCGTCGGTACCGGGGGAAAGTGTGCATGTCCATGTAGGCACCCCTACCCGAGAACACACAACATAGGCAGTTGCCTATCTGCACACTGGCTGGCCTGGGACTGTGCACCACCAGCACCACCGGCATAAGGGCATGTCAGCATGGTGGTGGAGGGGTGCTGGTGGCGGAGGGGGCAGCAGCAGCTGGCCACAGCAGATCACGGCCAAGGTGAGCAGTGGCAATGGCATGGCTAGGTCCCCCATAGTGCTCTGCAGTATTTCTCTTAAGTGGTATCTATGGGTTCCTTTTTATGGGGTCCAATCACTGACATACCTGTGTGGTGGTGTGTGCTGACATCCCAGTTTTGAGTGCACACACTTCCTCCAGGAATATGTACTATGTACTAGCTAGCAGACTGTCTGCAGTTAGAATCTGTATGGCTGCACCACCTTGCAGGGTGCAGCAGGTGCACACTGACCTCCCTCTGCTGGTGAATGTCAGATCGTAGTGGGTGGGCAGCTGAGCTGACTGGGCCCACTACCTATCTGCCAGTGGCCCTGTCCCAAGTGCATATCTGCAGCAGCTGTCCGTTTGCCACCAGGACTGGGGTTGTTGGTCCCACAGGCTGTACTCATGTACCTCCATTGCCCCCCTTGCAAAGGGTAAGCATGCAGGTCTGTTGGGGGGCAGATCATGTCCCCCAGCCTGACCCAGAGAGGATGGTTTGCTAAGTTCATTGTTGCCATGTGAGCTGTGACGCACTCCTTGTTCCTCAAACAGGTGACCATAGCAAGCACAGGGGATATGCACTATGTTTTGTGCATCACAATCCACAAGGGCCAGACATGACTGACAATTACAAATGGACAAAGCCCTCCTAAGGGTGTCTGCCACAAATACCTGTCACACACTAGCACTGATGGAGACCTGCAGCAATGGCCACCTCAACCAATCCGGGTACTACAGACCTGGTGCTGGCCACTCCACCTCACCCTCAGGGTGAACACCAAACACGCACATTGGCATGGCCTGTGGGTACTCTGTGCCAGTAACATGCACGGTCATATCCCCCCTACCAAGCTGACATGCTGTAGAGGTGCATACCCCATCTGGTGAGCAGATGTAGACTGCTGATCTGCTGTGAATTGCATTATGGGTACTGTTGGTTATATCCTATCCTGGTAGCCACAGCAGAAAGTTTTATGGTGACTGCACTCTTTCTGTAGCCAGCCATTGGTACAGTATCTCTTATAGTGATGTAGCACAATGGTTAATGCAGATGACTTCAGTAGCAGCGGTCATGGGTTCAATTCCTTTCTGTTCCACTTTTTTTTATGACTGTCCTACACAACCATGTTTCATTCGTGTGACAGTCATATCTGTGCAGATCTGTGCTGCCGCCACATTATACCCTCATCACTGTTGCCATCCATCCTTCTGTCCGTCTATTTGTGTGGGTGCCAGCTGTGTGGCGTCCTGCCCTAATGTGCATGCAGGCTGCTACCCCCATGTGCTGCACTGGCACACTTTCCTGCATTGCGGCTCCTCATGCTTACCCCTCCTGTGTCTGCTCTGCATGGCACTGCTCTCCTCTGTCCTCCTGTCATTGCACTTATCCTGCCACCTCTACCTCCTCTGGTGGACACGTATCCCCATCCTCTGCCACACACTGACATTGTTGCACTGTACATTACCATCACCTTGTACATCGGTACAGCTGCCCCCGATATGTTTGTCCGCTTTACCTGCTGCCACATGGGCTGCACGCAGATTTGGCTGGTCCATGAGCTCTGTCATCTACATCCTTCCTTCACTTGTGCATTGCCTTTCCTTGGTGCTCTGTGCAGTGTTATGGTTACATCTGTGTTTGAGCCATACAATTCATGTTTGTGACCTTGGGGCACCTTTGTGCCACTGGGTACCATCTCCTGTGTCACCTCAACCGTCCCTGGGGCATCTTTCATGGCACCTTAGGTTTGGCCAGCTTATGGGGCGCCTTATATGCTGCCTTGGAGGGTTGCCAACTTTTCCTGCTGCGCGCTGGGGCACATTATGACCTGCCTTGGATGACATGGTGCTTTATGATGTGCCTTATGGTGCGCTCTAAAAGGTGCATTAGTGCAGCACTGGGGTGAGGCTTTTTTGGCTGGCAGTGTGGATTGTTGGGATGTGTATGGCTCTTACAAGCAGCAAAAGGGGTTTCCTCAGCCAACCTTTTACCTGAGCCCACTGGGAGCTCAAACTCATGACCACTGTATCAGCAGGCAATGTCTTAACCACCATGCTACACCTCTGTTGCTGTGATTGCAGGTCAGCGTGCCTAATTAAGGCTAACGCACGTTAATGTGCCCACGGCTCCCTCTATCCGCGTGGATAACGGACTTTATCGTGCGATAATTAAATCTGCTGTTTTTAGACTGGATCGCCCACTCCTTATATGGCATCCTTCACATTATCGCCTGCGCACATTAGGACGGTTTAGTAAATATACCCCATGGTTTAACGAGTTGCATGAATGGGATATAGCCATAGCTGGCTATATCTGTTTAGAAGAGATAGAGAGTATAGAAAAGGAGAAGTAGTTCTATATGTCAAAAGCAATATTAAAGCTGCTGAAATGTAGGAGACATGGGGAAAAGAAGAAGTATTGTTGGATTGTGTTGGAAAGGCGAGATGGCACTCTCATCCATACTAGTGTAGTCTACAGGCCTCCAACTCAAACTGAAGAAATAGATAGCGAATTGATTATTGATATTGCAGAGATAGCCATGAAGGGGGAAGTGATCATAATGGGTGACTTTCATCTACCCGATGTGGATTGGAGTATTCGTTCTGCAAATCTGAAAAGAAGTAAAAAAAAATGTGGTTGCCTTCCAAGATGCATTACTTAGACAAATGGTGATGGAATCGACCAGGGAAAGCTCAATGATGGAATTAGTATTCACCAACAGAGATAGCATGTTGAATATCTGGGCGGGTGCCCATGTGAGCAGCAGTGATCTTCACATGGTGTGTTTTGAGATAAAAGCCAAGGCAGAGTCCAATCACAGTAAGTTCAAAGTCCTAGATTTCAATAAAATGGCAAAGTACCTGAGGAGGAGTTGGCAGAGTGGAAGGGGATAAGGGAAGTGGAATTGCAATGGGCTAAACTAAAGGAGGCAATAAAAGGGGCAACAGATACATATGTAAGGAAAGTAAATAAAAATAAGAGGAAAAGGAAACCTATTTGGTTCTCCAAAGAAGTGGCTGCACAAAAAAAGGCAAAAAACCCACAGCTTTCACAAAATTCAGAAGTTCACAAACAGAGGAACACAGAAAGGAATACAGGATAAAACTAAAAGAGACAAAAAGAGAAATAAGGATAGCAAAATCAAAGGCAGAAGAAAAGATGGCTAAAGATGTGAAGTGTGCCAACAAAACATTTTTCAGGTATATTTGGGAGAGGAGGAAAATCAGAGGTGGAATTGCAGGACTCAAAAGTGCCAGGAACAGATTTGTAGAAAGTGACATTGAAAAAGTGAAAATGCTAAACAAATACTTCTGTTCTGTTTTTACTAAAGAAAATCCTGGAGAAGGTCCACTTGTGATTGACAAATATACAAATGGGAATGGAGTAGATACCACACCATTCACAGAAGATGATGTGTTTAGAACAGCTTGCAAAACTGAAAGTGGACAAGGCCATGGGACCAGATGGGACATCTCCCACGATACTAAAAGATCTCAGAGAGGTTCTTGCAGGGCGGTTAAAGGATGTTTTTTAATAGACCCCTTGGAGACAGGAGAAGTTCCACAGGACTAGAGAAGGGCTGATGTGGTACCTCGTCACAAAAGCAGTAATAGGGAAGAAGTGACAAATTACAGGCTGGTAAGCCTTACCTCGGTGGTGGGAAAAGTAATGAAGGCACTCCTGAAAGAGCGAATATTGGACTTTCTCAAAACCAACAGGTTGTATGATCCGAGGAAACATGGTTTTCTTGTCAAAACAAATCTGATTGAGTTTCTTTGACTGGGTGACCAGAGAACTAGATCAGGGCATGCAATGGATGTCATCTACCTAGATTTCAGCAAAGCCTTTGATACTGTTCCTCATAGAAGGCTTATCAATAAACTCAAAAGCTTGGGGATGGGTCCCAAGGTGATGACTGGATCAGAAATTGGTTAATTGACCAGATGACAGAAGGTGATGATAAACAGAACTCATTCGGATGAAAGGAAGATGATTTGCGGTGTGCCCCAGGGTTCAATCATGGGACCGGTACTGTTCAATGTATTTGTGAGTGATATTGCTGAAGGACTGAATGGAAAAGTTTGTCTTTTTGCAGAGTGATATGAAATTTGCAACAGAGTGGACTCTCCTGAGGGAGTGGATAACATGTGGAAAGATTTACAAAAGCTGGAAGAATGGTCTAATGCCTGGCAGTTAAGATTTACTGTGAAGAAGTGCAGTGTCATACACTTGGGAAGCAGAATCCAATGGAACTGTATGCAGTAGGTTGCGAAAGGTTTGTGTACACGGACCAGGAGAATGACCTCGGAGTGATTGTTTCTGAGGATCTCAGATGACAAAACGTGTGACAAGTCGGTGGCAAAAGCCAGAAGGATGCTTGTTTGCATACAAAGAGGAATTACCAGCAAAAAAGAAGAGGTACTAATGCCACTGTACAAGTCGCTGGTGAGGCCTCACTTGGAATATTGTGTTCAGTTTAGGAGATCATATCTCACAAAGGATATAAAAAGACTGGAAACGTTCAGAGGAAGGCAGCGAAAATGATTTGGAGCCTGCATCAGAAGACTTATGAGAATGCTTGAAGACCTAAATATATACACTCTGGAGGATAGGATGGACAGGGTAGATATGATTCAGAACTTTAAAAACTTAAAGAGTATTAATGAACAAACAAACCTCATCCAAAGACAGGGAAGATGTAAAACGTGAAGGCATAACATGAAGCTGCAAGGGGTTAAAATGACCGGCATGTCAGGAAATACTTTTTCATTGAAAGGGTGGTAGATGCTTGGAAATGCCTTCCAGATGGAAGTGGTGGGGGCAAATACAGTGACAGAATTCAAAATATCATGGGACAGACACAGTGAATCCCTTTATAGCAACAGGATAAAATCAAAATAAACATAACTATTTGTTATATCTCTACCATGGACTGCCTGAAGAACAAACCAGTCAGTACTAGAGGAGATCAAACCTAAGCTTTCTTTAGAAGCTCAGATAGCAAGACTTTGACTTTCATACTTTGGACACATCATGCGAAGAGAGAGATCATTAGAGAAAGACATCATGCTTGGCAAGGTACCAGTCTGTCAGCAATGAGCGACCTGACTGAAGACCGAACACAATTTAGGACACTATCCAGAGGGTTGATATGAGTCGATACCGACTCGATGTCACTTAACAACACCAACAGCATATCTCAACAAATCTGGTGACCTGCACGGAGCGGTGGGTACACCACTAAAAAAAGGCATTTGGAGGAGGGACCTGCAGAGTGGCAGGTGCACCTGCTCTTGCTGCCTTGCTGGGCCTAGACTAGACTATATGGACCATACTGGTCTTTATCTGCTGTCATAATACTAGGTTACTATGTTAAATGTATTTTCTATTTTACAAAGGAGCTCACAATTCAGCAAAAGAAAACATATAAGCACCACTATCCTGTAAATTAGCTTCCCTTAGCCTTGAAAGGCAGAGTACCAGAAGAAATAGGAAGAGGATGTGTAAACACAGGATGTTGTACACATTGGCAGTGATGACTGACATCAGTCTCAGCCTATCAGAGCTCTCTGCACATTACTTACAGCTCTTTCCATATAAGACATTACAAATTAAATTTTCGACCTCAGAGAGCTAGGCATAGAAAAAGAAAAGGCAGAAAATAAGATGAAATTGAAAAATAAAGATCAGGAACGTGAAGAATCTTTTTAAAGTATCAGTTCAACTTTGCTGAAGGATACGTCATTTAAACAGAAATGCATTATGGTATTCTCAGCTATAGGCACTACTCACTTTTGAAAGACAGAACAGTTTCAAAAAATAGCATATGATTTTCTTTGCAGTATGTGAATAGTTATTTTTATATTTTACACGCCAAACAACACCCCTCGGTGACTGCCTGTAGCGATTCCTAGAGTACTAAGTTTGCGGTAAAGTGTTGGGCTCCGACATCTAAGTATCAAATGCTGGATAAATCGCCCATGTGGACTTTGGAGGGGACCAATATAGCCCTGCAATGGTAAACCGATGCTCAGGATCAGATAAACTCAAATCAGAAGGACATTTCATTTTTAAAACAATTGTATTAGAATCTATTAGTGATAAGCCGGAAAAAGCCCTCAGAAAAGCAACTTTTAACTATTTTCCATCTCTTTGAAATGCCTGATATATTAGGAATCTGAAACTGGTCACACCTCGCAAAATTGGCTGCATCCTCCTTCACCTCATGAACCCAACAGCAGGCATATAGAGAACACCATGGCAATCACAGCATTGGGAAGAAGGCAATACGGGAGCGCCATTCTGAGGAGTGGTCCATTAGTTCGTAAGTTAAAGTCTCTGGAGATAATCTGAGGTCTGAGGTGAATGAAGTGGTCCCTCATTTTTATTAGTCTTCCGGATTACTTTATTACCATCACACTGAACATGTTACGTCAATGAGATTTGGGTATTGTATTCATTGCTTTAGATGATACTTTTGAGAGAGATAACGAGCATAATGGGGGGGGGGGTAGGAAATTAGAGTCTTTCTGTGTGTGAGTGCCAGGAAAGAGAATATAAAGGACATAACTAAACCATAAAAGTCCTCCTACACGGTCTACACAAAATTTTGCTGAGGGTCCCACCATTGTCATGGTGCTGTCACACAGCCACTCCTTGGCATGGCAGCGAGTGTAAAAAACCCCCCATTGTGGAATGGACAGCGATGGTAACCATACTTGATTGTGTTTGTCTGTTGCTGTACAACTAATTATGTTAGGCCGTGGGCCCGGTGTCCTCACGTGTGGCTATTATACACACAATTTCGGCCTGGTTGAGGGGGGACAGGTCGACACCGGGGCGCCCAAATGATGAACTATAGAAGAATACTGGCAAGAGCAAGAATGCAGCAAACACAATCAAGGTAATTGTAGCCATCAAAAATTCCACCCAGAAAGTCCCTAAGCCACATCCCCGCAATATGCGGGGAGGATGCCTTGGTGTAGAAAATTTAGGGGAATACCACAATCTCTACACAAAAAAGGATCGAAACTACTGGGTGATACAGGGTAAGGGTCCGCACAGGTCTGCCCTTGTGGTCTTGGGCCAAGTCCACAATGGTCAAAGTTAAACCGGCTCCATAGCACCAATGTTCCCCTGTAAATAGTTTATCTCCAAGTTATAATTGCCCATGTTCAATGTTAATTTCAGTTTGTTTCAATGTAAACCGCACTGATGCAGAATAGCGCGGTATAATAAAGGAATGGCAAATACAATAAATAAATCAAGGTAAAAGATGGTTGTTAGAAGGGGAATAATTACACATAGAGGGTCGGCCTATAAAAGTGTGTGGAATGAGAACCGGTAAGCCATGAATCAGGGAATGCTGGACAAGTTTCCTGGAAGAAAAATCTCAGAGAACCATTATTAAAAATAGTAGTGGAGGACGTGGGGGGAAAATACACATGGGTTATCCTTGGGATCTAAGTTAGAAAAATATGTCAGTACCAAAGAACTAGCGGTAACAAATGGGTTCCAGAAGCTCACACGGCCCACTGTATACAATTAATTATAGCAGAGCCCAAGTCCGAAAAATACATCTAAAAGGCCTATTAGAAGAAAATATAGAACGTGCCCGAAGCTAGTGTGAGAAAGCAATCTGCTAACACAGTAAACACCCTACACAAACACGCCATACATGAGAACGGAACAGAGAGATTCCCGCCTCGACCAGCGACAGAATAAGTGTACCAGACATTTGACGGGAAGAATTATAAACAGAAACATGCATTGGCCAAGGAATCTTGGAGGCCGAAAAAGCACCCAAGAAGACCGGAGAACTGGCAAAGGCAGTGTGTAAGTTTAACCGGAAGAAATAAGAAAAAAAGTGAGAAAAATCCTTGTTCCTCCCGGGTGGGGCCTGATGACAGGGTGATACAAAGCTTAAGTGAAATGTACATGTCCCAAAGCTGACACAGTGGCAACAGCCTAAAACTCTAACATGGGTTTTTGGGAATATTGTCTGATTAGGTATTTTAATTTTTCAGATTGGTCGTGGGGGTAGGATTTAGCTAAAGCAGTCCCTGTAAACGTGCGGCCAGCGGGGCGATAATGTGAAGGATGCCAATGTAAAAGGAGTGGGCGTAAAGTACTGGAATATCTACACGGGTCAATCGCGCGATAAAGTGCGCCCGCAGTCCCAATGGTAGTCAAAATCGCGATAAGGTTCCCGCGCGAACCAATTTATCGCTGCGATGAAAGTGCGCCGCGTCCCCCCCCCATTATCGCGCGATAAAGTGGCGCCGGGTGCGCCCATTATTCGCGCGATACTAAGATGCGCACGCGCCCATTATCGCGGCGAATAAAGTGCGCCGTGCGCCCCATTTATGAAACCGCGCGCTCAAAGTGCGCGTGCGCGCCCATTATCGGGTGGGCGAGAGAAGTGCGCCGTTCGCCCATTATCGCGCGATAAAGTGGCGCCGCGCCCATTAATCGACAAGAGAGCGGTCGCGGTCGCCTCGCCCATTAGGTAGGGTCGGCGGCGAAGTAAAAGTGCGCCGTGCCAAACGTTAACCGTTAACCGGTCATAAATGCTGCGGCCTGCAATCACAAACGTAATAGAGGTTGTATGCAGCCACTGGTGTCTAAATGCACATGCCTGTCGCGATGGAATCAGGGGTCATGATTATGCAATCGCCCCAGTGTAAGGGCGTGAAAAAATAAGCTGGCGGCCGAAAATGGGCAATTCCTTTTCCTGCTTGAAACAGTAACGAACAATCAAACGTGGTGTTGAGCGGTGTAAAAAATTCCCTAGGGCCTAACACCCAAGGTGGCCATCAAACTAAATGCAACCTTTTAGTGTGCACCAGAAGGCACATCCTACACCTCAATGTCAAAAAGACCGCCAAGGCGGTTCTTATAATGTGCCCCAGAGGCGCATGTTGAGAAGGATATGCCAACATCACCAAGGCACCATAGTAGGATGCGACCCCCATAAGCTGGATGAAGCTCAGGGCTGTAGGCTTTAAACATAAGCCCCCAAGGATATATTAGGTGACTCAAAAAATGTATATGTGCCTAAGGGCAGTTAAGGTCCCCCACAGTTGAAAAAGCAAGAAAGAGTATGAGGCCTAACACAAAAGATGTAATCAGCCCAAAATAAAACACTGCAGCAAAAGAGCAGACGCAAGGAAAGCAATGCAGCCAAGGGTCTGAGAAGAAGGTAGATCTGAGCTGATGGACCCTACATATCTCATGCGTCCCTACATTGTCCCGCGTGGGTGGCAGCTGTGAAAAAATTTACAACACATATCGGGGGCAGGCTATAGTCGTTGGTCGCATAGTGTATGGTAATCGATAACAAACATGCAACAATGGAAAAGTGCCAGGAGGGATTGGAAGAGGGGACGTAAGTGCCAGCAGAGGAGTAAAAGGTGGCAGGATAGGATGTACAGGATGACAGGAGGAGTAAATCAAAACAGACGGAGATACAGTGCAAATATGGCAGAGCACAAACCAAAAAAGCAGGAGAGGCAACCAGGAAGAGCTGCAATGCAGAAATGTGGTAGCAGTGGAGAGACACGCTGGGGTAGTTCAGCTTGTTCGCCATCATGGCAGGACGGCACACAGCTATGGCAGACACACACAGGATATAATGTGACAGAAGGAGTGGCTGGACAGAAACTGTGATAATGGTACAATAGTAGCTAACAACACACAGTATCTGCACCAGATATGACTGTCCACAGGAATGAAAAGTAGCAATAAGTGCATAAAAGAACCATGCCAACAAATGAAAGTAGAGACCAGAGAGGAATCAAACCTAGTAGACCATTAGCACAATATCGATGCACAAACTGGATAGACAACAGCACCCACGTGAGCTCATTAGTGCAAAGGCCGCATACAATAATACTGGCACGTGGTAATCACACAAGAAGCCTGTCTGTCATGCACCGATAGGCCAAACCTGGGCCACACCAGGTAAACATTAGGTTGAGGATAGCACAGTGCCGACATCTCTTTGAGGATAGTTGTACAGATCAGATAACAACATTCTGAATAATAATGGGACCAAAAGAGCCCACAGAATATAAATAACATTAAACACACACACAATGAAATGATTTATGCAGTTAAAGATACAGCAATGTACAGAAAGAGAAAGAGACAACCTAGACCCAAAGGGTACGGCCAGGAACAGGGCACAATATGTGTAGACAGGAAACAAAAAGAGATGATTGAACCGTGCAAACAGGTATGCTACAGACCAAGCTGAACTGCAGCAATGCCACTACCCCAAGCGGAGAGGGAACGCTGCCATGGAGTAAAAACACCATACGATAAGTAAGGGGAGACATGTAACAAGCGTGTAATATGTGATGGATAGGCACAGCAACAGAGTAAAGGCACACTTTGTCTGTAAACAGGTGAAAGAGCTATGTATGAAGTGTGTGGTGCATAGGTGAATGAACCTGGCAGGTTTCCTAATGGTCATAATGGTTTATCACAGACAGAAAAAAACCCCCAAACAAACCCATTTTGGGTAGATCAAACCTGGCCAACCTTATGGATGTTAATCAAACACATGTCTGGGTTAGAGCCACTATGAAGCACAATGCAAATAAAGTTAACCTCAGAAAAGGGAAGTGTAGTATGTAATATGGACACCTGTAACACCCAGGTGAAGTGGCACAAAAGTGGTATTGGCAGATAGACATCTGGCACCAGCGGTACAAGGATATGAGCACAGCTGGGAAACGCATGTACTGATACCAGAAAACAAAAGTACAATGAAATGCAAGTGTCAGTTGTGAATCAACGCAGAGGCGAGCCGGGGACCACAATGATATGTTCAGAAAGCACATATTTTTACCTTTTATAGGTGCTACTAATCATCACAGTATGGATGTAAGATAACCGCAGAAAAGAAGGTACAGCTCATAATAGAGTATGTTTGCGAAATTAGTATGCCACAGGTGAAAGATGGACGAAAAACAATTTTAGTGCAAAACAAGGCAAAGGCACACCGAGTCTTAATAAACAGAAAGGTCCACTGGCCCGCGGTCGCACCGAAATGATGGGCATGAGAGATAATGTGCATCGATGTGCATGGGTGTTCAGTATGCATTAGGCCCCACCCACATGCTGCAATGCATAGTGCAAAACTACAAACATTGTGTTAGTTTAAAAACAATATGTGTGCGGATGGTAGACAGATAGGCGGTGCCACAATGATCACGGGAAGCCCAACACCACATCAATCATGATCTTTTCACTTGAAAACAGCTATCAGTGGAGACAACACAGGAGGCACACAAATGCACAAAGCAGAATGAAATTCTTAAAATTTTTGACAAGTTGAATCAAACACCTATTGAAAGTTATGTATAACAGCTGTCACATAATGCCTGATAGGGAGTATGAAAGTCCAAGCGCAAACCAATGGGTAACCCCTAAACAATTGTCACATGCACTGGGAATGATGAGATATGCTAAACAAGAGGTAATCAGATGGGCAAAACATGAACACAGAGAAAATTCAAATGAAACCAAGGGGAGAAAAGCTCCGAAGAAACATGCAGAGATAACATTATGGCAGGAAAAGGTCCCCCTGCACATGGTTTGGTTTGACAAGATACAGTGTCCTGATACACATATATGCACGGTAACATGGGAATGCAGCAAGATTTACGGAATACAAAGGACACACTCACACCTGTGACAGTCCAATATAATGGGGCAATGTGAGTGGGTCAGTTACCCTCAAGTAAGATAAAAAACAGGAGTGTGCAGCCTGGATGCATGCAAGGTTAGATACAATCCATGTTGAGCGTGAAAAAAAAACAGAAACAAACAGTCTGTACAGATAAAACAAACAGCAAGAACCAGTATGATCTTGAAGAATGATAAGCGAAATGTACATAGGGCAAACAATTTACAATGTAACAGCACACACATGAAGTCCACCCGGCCAAACCCCCCAAAAAAAAGATAATTGCCACAATTACTGTTGTTGTAAAGTCGCCTCCCAACATAGTCCACATGCAAACATGCACCCATAGTACATTTCAACATTTAAATACAAGATGATGCCACACAACATGACACGGTAAACACACCCATTGGTGAGTGCAAACATCATCCAACCTGTATGGTTGTGCAGTAAAGTGGTGTTGATATGGCAAAAACTGTTTTCAATGTCCAAGTGGAGAGTAAGGTGGACATAGACAACATGACCATACTCGCGTTAGCTAAGCACACAACTGTGCCACACGCTAATGGCTGTATGCTTCTGTTGAAGTCCACAAACAGATAATCGTATCCTGTGTTCCATATCACAGACACTGGCCAAAAACACAACAACCACTCGAACGTGGTTTAGAAGGAATGTACGAACATACAGCACAACAATGTTAGTAACCCCTGGTCTAGCACACCTGTGGAGACCATGTACAACCCAGTGTCCAAAGAATAGTGTGCCAAGGTGTGTCCTGCAATCCAACAAGTCAGGTTAAGACTGTCCTTGCAACCCTGGGCATAGGCATAGATGCAGTGGTCAGCAATACCCCAATAATGCCACATGATAACTAAATGAAGGTCATGTGGTCCTCCTGTGATGTAAACGATGACACCCAGCCATAAGCACGGACCAAAGCAACCGGTGATAAGTTTGTGGACAGGTAACTGTCATGGCCAAAGTAGCAGAAAATCCATGCGCACAAATAAGCTACACATGAGTCCATCAACTAGGAAACATGTGTCCCCACTCTCAGAGTGTCACACCAAATCCTAATATAGACACCATTTCCCAGGGAGTATGTTCCATGGTTGTTGTTGTCCTCAACACAAACAGGTGGAGTGAGTGGACGACAACCGGATGCACTGTAGTAGATGTGGCTGGTTTGTTTTTCTGCCACTTGATGTCAGAAGAGGAATAAGTCGGAATAATTGTCTATGGGTATGAACTGGCTAAATGGGCAACAATAACAGCACAAATTGGACAGAGAGTCAAACAATTAATATTGCGCACATATAATAAAACATACACACGAGGCAATACATAACCATTAATCACAACACCAACACACGTAAACGTGCAGTGTTGGGACACATATGATGAAAATTGGAAATGTAGAGCGAGGGTGTCCCATAAAATGGATATGGGTCATGTCCATCAGCCCATGTTTTTACACAGGCATTTCACAGCTCCACCCCATTTGCACTCAACGTTCGTGTACAGAGACCCAACAGAAAATGTCTATGAAA